>PVJN01031627.1:0-24725 GCA_004026805.1 Lasiurus borealis | reverse complement strand
AAAGGCAAGTCCTGGCAGGGACTGCCTGCAGTTTCGTCCCCGGAGGGAGGCAGGAGTGTGGCTCTGGCCTGCAGCTTCTCTGTAGCAGCCTCTCTTCCAGTCCTGAGAGACGAAAAGAAAGGTCATCGCCAAGACCGGTGTGGCTCAGTGGATAGAGCGTCGGCCTGCGGACTGAAGGGTCCCGGGTTTGATTGGTTCTGGTCGGGGGCATGTACCTTGCTTGCGGGCACAACTCCAGTAGGGGCCGTGCAGGAGGCGGCTGATGGATGTCTCTCTCTCATCGATGTTTCTGACTCTCTATCCCTCTCCCTTCCTCTCTGTAAAAAATCAATGAAATATATTAAAAAAGAAAGAAAGAAAGAAAGAAAGAAAGAAAGAAAGAAAGAAAGAAAAGTCATTGGAGGTACCCTTTCCCGCCTCCGGGAATTTCAGATATTCCAGATAAACCTGGGACCCGCTGAGGCCGTGGGAATGTGCAGCGCGGATGAGAGGTAACCCATTCATTCACACGTAACCCACCGCTCCGGTTTCAGCAGAATCGAGGGTCTTTATAGGAGGGGGCCCTCCAGATTTCCATCCGGGGCCTTTAGTCCCCGCAGTGGGGGAGGGCTGGGAACCCTGAGAGGAAGGGCAGGGACAGGGGCAGGAATCCTGGGGCCACTCCTTTGGGAGCTGCTGCCTCTGACCAGCGTGTAGGGAGCACTTCCATGCTGATCCATCCGTTGGTCTGTGCCTGGACCAGCTGGCCAGGAGCCTTGTGGGTACAGAACGGAGCATCCGTGTGGCTATCCTCAAACAGCAGGGGTGTCGGTGCTTTTTAAAAATTCTTTATTGTGTTACATGTATACATATCTCCCCATTGCCCCCCCTCCCTCCCAGGCATAGCCCAGCCCTCCAGTGTCTGTGTTCATTGGTGATGCTTATCTGCATAGATACAAGTCCTTTGATTGATCTCTTATCTCCCCCACCTCTCCTTAATCTTCCTGCTGTAATTTCACAGTCTGTTTGATGCTTTCCTGCCTCTGTGTCTATCCTTTTGTTCATCAGTTTACAATGTTCTTTATGATCCACAAACGAGGGAGATCGTGTGGTGCTAGGGGTGTCAGTGCTTTATCTCGGGGACATTCCGGGGACAGACAACATTGCAGAGGTCGTGAAGGTGGTGGCAACCATGTGTTCAATGCAATCCTCAGGCGCCTGAAAATGTGTACCAGGCTCAGCTGGAGGCATTTCACGCGTTGGGCCCCGAGGATGGATGATGGTCTGGCTGTAAACACAGTACGTGCACTGTATTGATTTTATGGAACCCACAGACTTTTTAAAAATTTTATTATATTCAACTGGAGGGCTTCCGCAGACATTCAGATCGACCCCCTTCATTTCCCCGTGAGTCTGAGGGTCAGGGTCCGGGCCCCCCAGGAAAAGACAGTGATGAGACCTGACATGGGACTGGCGCTCTCTCCCCTCCACCACCTCAGGTCTCTTTCCAACAAGGAGAAAAGCGCCTGAGCCGCTCGGTACCCCGGTACCCAGGCCGCAGGAGGGACTGACTGAGCACCTGCAGATGCTCTGGATAGAGAAGCCCATCCAAACTGCACTCCCAGCGGGGTCCGAGGCTGGGGGGCCCTGTGCACACGTGTGTGGGGTCCTATTCCCCCGCCTCCCCGTGCTGGGAGCTCAGGCAGGGGTACCCCGGAGTCCGGGTGCGATTAGGAACCCCCACCTCGCCCTGGATGAGCAGGAGGAGGACGGGAAGGTGCAGGGGAAGCCCCCCCACCCCGCCAAGCCTGCTGCTGCAGCTGTGGATGTCGGGGTGACCCCTTCCACGGGACACCCAGGAGGCGGCACCCCCAGAACCCCACGCCGGGCGGGGAGGGCCGGGCTTGCTGCAGGCGGGCCAGGGCGGGCGAGGGCGCAGGAATGGGGGCAGGAATGAGCAGGATGGAGAGGGAGAGGGAGGGGGCCGGGCGCGCGTTGCTGGGCCGCATCCGGGGCCGCCCTGGGCGGGGTCGCTGGGCAGAGAGAGGCGCTCCGGAGCCCGAGGCGGCGTAGGGCGCCCTGGAAAGCCGTCCGGGTGGGGGGGCCCCCAGGCCGGTCCCCGTGCGTCACGTGCTCTGCACGCAGCTCCTTCTTTCGGGCTCCGGAGGCCCATTTGTGAAACGGGATGGGGTTTGGGGGGGAGAGACCGGCCCTCTGCACGGCGAGATCACGTTAACTCATGTCTGCAAACGCCCTCGTGGGCCCGAGCGGAAGCCCTGGGCGCCCCTTCCTCACCCCGGGCCCCCCTTTCCCCTCCATCCTCCTCCCTGCATCCTCCTCCTCCCGCCCCGCGCCCCGGGCCCGGCCACCGCCGCGCCGGCCCCGGGAGGCAGGCCGGGGGCTGCACGCATGCGCCGTGGGCCGCCCGACGCCTCCGCGCCCTCTTTCCTGGGCACAAAACGAGCGCGCGGCGCCCCCCGCTCCGCCGTTGGCGTAGGCTCCGTGCCGGCGCGGCCGCCCTTACGCCAGCGGCGCGGCCGCCCTTACGCCAGCGGCGCGGCCGCCCTTACGCCAGCGGCGCGGCCGCCCTTACGCCAGCGGCGCGGCCGCCGTGAATGGCAGGCGGACGCCGGCGGCGCAGCGGGCGGCGGGCGGCGGGCGCGGCTGCGGCTGCGCGGGGGCCCGGCGCGGGCTGCGTACGCCGCTGGCGTAGCGCGGCGGGCGGCGCGCGGGGCCGCGGCGGCGCGGGCGGCGCAGCGGGCGCTGTGAATACCCGCCGCGCGGCAGCCGGGCTTTTTGGTACCGAGCGGAGAGGAGATGCACACGGCACGCGAGGGTGAGGTAACTATAAAACCCCGATTTGTTGACATTCCCTCCCCCAGAACCGGCCCCGAGCGCCGCGGCGCCGGCCGGCCCGCCCCGGAGAGAGCGGCCGGGGCCGCCGGGGGGAACCGGGGCGGCGGCGGGGCCTCGGGGGGCTCGGGCGCGGGGTGCGGGCGGCGGCGGCGGCGGCGAGGAGCTGGCGGGGCGCGTGTGGGGGGCGCCGCGGCGCTCGTGGGCAGCCCCGGGCCAGCCCGGCCGCCGGGGCCTCGCGGGCGGGGGGACCCCGCGCCCCACGGAGCCTCCTCGAGGAGGGGGTGGGCGCGGGAGGGGCCGCGGGGCGGGGGCGGCGGTTTGGGGGGGCTCCGCCGGCGGCGGGGGGTCCCGGCGGAGGTGGAGGCGGCTGGTATCCGGCGCCCCATCCCCCCTCCTCGTCCCCCCGTGTCTAGGGGGGTCCCCGCTTTGTCGGGGTGCAGCCGGGGCCCCGCGGTTCCGGCCCCGGAGGCTAACGGACGCGGCCTCTGCGCCCCGGACCGCGGGGGGCCCCTTGGGGGGCCGGCTTCCCCCCCGGAGACGCGCCGACCGGCCCCGGCGGGGTGCCCGGGCGTCACCCCGAGGCCTGCGGGGTCCCCGGGGCCGAGCATCGGGGTGTTGGGGGGATGGAGGGGACCCGGGGCGCGGGGAGAGCGGGGGACGCAGCCCCGCTTTGTTCCTGAAAGCGCTCCGGGCCCCGCGAGGGCCGGGGTTTGGGGGGGCCCTGGGCGGACCCCTCCCCGGACCTGGGGGGCCTGCCTGCTCCGCTGCTCCTGCCGCGCCCCCCTCGGCCCCCCGAAACCCCCCCTGGCTGAGCGGGCGGCCCGCGGGGCGCAGCGCCGTGACGTAGCGGCCCCCGTGGCTCACGTGGCGCCGCCCGCATGGCCGCGCAGCGCCCGGCGAGGAGGAGGAGGAGGGCCCCCCGCGAACCCCGGCGGCCTGGGCAGCCCCCCCTGTACCCCCCCTCCGTTCCCTGTGCCCCCCCAGAGCCCGTTGAATAAAGACACGAAAGCACAAGGTTCTTTATCTATAAAAGGGGCGTCCGTCCTCCGCGGCGTGGCCTGGAGCCGCTTCTGGGGGGGCCCCGGGCCGGGAGCCCTCGCCGCGCGCCCCCCGAGGCCCAGGCTGCAGGCCCGGAGAGCGGGGGGCCAGCCTGTGTGTGCTGAGTGTGGGGGAGACCCCGCGGGAAAGCCCGCCGTGAGGGCGGCTCTGTGGTTTGGGGGACTTCCTGGTACCCCCGTTTTGGATACGTGTTTTTACCCAGATTTTGAGGCTTCTTGGTCCCGGGTTCAAGGCCCCGGGGGGGGGGTCCAGACGGGACAATCCGGGTCCCGGGCCGCCCTGGCTGACCTGGGAGGGGGAGGGGGAGGGAGATACATTGTATCCGGAGCTGAGATACAGTGTCCGCCGCGGGGACCTTTCATTGTAAAACCCTGAGGCCGTTGAGGGACGGGCCTCCGCACGGCGTTCGCAGATGCGGAGACGGGACTGTGGCTTCCACGTGCGGGAGCCACGCGTGTCTCGGGGCGGCAGGTCTTTCAGGGCTCGTGTCACGCCCATTCGGGACGGGAAATGCTCTTGGAAGGACCTGGTTTTTCTAGGGATAAGCGATCAGGCCGTGCGTGGGACTGATTTTCTTGCTGAGAGTCCTATAAGGGAAGAACGAGATCCCGGCGGTTTAATTGGAAGTAAAAGCGCTTTTCTTCCCCGTCTGACTCGGCAAACCTGAGTTCAGGCCCTGGTTGAGAAACACCTGCGTGAGAATGGTTGCCTGCCCCTTTCCATGAAGCTTTTGGGGAGCCTTGCCGATGGGGGTGCAAGCAGTGACGTGTTCCCTGTTAACCGGTGCTGTTCTTCCCGGTAACAAGCTATATGTTCCTGCGACTCACAGCTTTTTAAAGGCTAAATAAAGGCAGTTTTTAGCCTCTTTTGAGCACCTCATTGGAAGTATTTTAAGAGGCCCCAAGTTCAGTATGCAAGTCTGTAGGGGATGGGGAGACTGCGTTTAACTGATTGATGGAGAATATAGGCCCTAGGTGGGATATACAAGGGGAAATTACTCAATGGGAATGATAATTTGCTTTTAAAGAGAATTTACCCTGTTATTCTATTCCCTCCTTCCCTCACCTTTAGGGTAAGACTTAGGGTTTCGAACCCTGGCCCATTATTATCACTTCGTTGGGCTATCTTAATCTTTTTGTAGGTGAACTTGGCCGTACTTTAAAAAGGCCCATCTCCTGGGTGTACTGCCCCAGGAGATATAAGGAAGCAATGCCTACTCCATTCACTGCGTCTGTAGATGCATTTCCGTTCTTCAGTGGTTGAAGGGCTGCTTTCTGCTCCCCGATACTTGGTTACCCCCAGAGTGAGGCTTACTGGTCTCAGCCGGGCCTTGGCAGCGGTAGTTACCCCACGGTGATCATTCTCTGACTCATAGGCAGTAGCCCGTGGAATTTTGTCCTGCCTCTCTCGCATTTTCTGACTTAAAATTACATAAGCTGCCGAAACCGGTGTGGCTCAGTGGATAGAGCGTAGGCCTGCAGACTGAAGGGTCCCAGGTTCCATTCCGGTCAAGGGCATGGACCTTGGTTGCGGGCACATCCCCAGTGGGGGGCGTGCAGGAGGCGGCTGATCGATGTCTCTCTCATCAATGTTTCTAACTCTATCCCTCTGCCTTCCTCTCTGTAAAAAAATGTCAATAAAAAATATTTAAAAAATTACATAAACCCATCCTCTTTACCCTGCCAGACTGAGATCCTGGTGCCTCATGTTCACGCCGCATGACTCGGTGAATTCACAGCTTGGCTGTCAGGCTCTTTAATCAAGTTTAAAAAAACGTTGGGACACCGCAGGTTGAGCATTAGCCCAAAGAAGTGCTTTGGATAGAAATGTCAGTCCTCGTCTATAGCGCCTACCACAAGGATGGGAAATTCCGGGCTTGTGTCTCATAATGAAAGGACCTTGTCGCTGGTCATTTTTATCATCGCCAGAGGAAAGACCGGACGCAGTGGAGAGCGGAAAAGCAGTGTAGGCAGTCAAAACAGGAAGCTAGTCTTTTCCTTTCTAACAGATTTTACCAACCTGTGAAGCCATCTTGCATTAAGTAGTAGCATTCTCATGAAAAACTTCAGCTTAACCTTCACAGGTTAGAAAAGTGCCCTGTTTGACCCAGCGGCTCGGTGCTGCCCCCTAGTGTTTGGTTCCCTTTGAGGTTTTTCTTAAGTTTAACTTCACTTCCTTCACCTTTTCCTAAAACAAATCTATTTAAATTCCAATTAGATTCCTTAGTGTTGTATGTCCGGGTCTACTTGGCACTTCTGCCAGCTGCTGGTTAGGGTTTTTCATAAGATCGACACAGTCATTCTGAGTTGGTTAATTTTTATGGCTGTTAACTCCCCATTTTCCAAATAGGGGTGCGTTTTGCATGGAGATAAAGTAGTATAATACCACCTTTCCTTGCAAGATCCTGTCGGGATTTTTCAAAGCAGGAAAAGGGGTGGATGTGAATGGTGTATCTATTAAGTCAGCTTTGTGTATGAATGCCGTCAATGTGATTTATTTAATCTGGGCTTTGTTTTGAAAAGTGTGATATAAAAATGTGCTTTCTGGCCCTGACCAGGTGGCTCAGTGGGTTGGAGCATCACCCTGTGCAGCAAAGGATGGAGGGTTCAATTCCTGGTCAGAGCACTTACCTAGGTTTCGGGTTCAGTCCCCGGATGGGAGACAGCCAGTCAATACTTCCCTTTCACATTGATGTTTCTCTCTCAATGCAAACATGTCCTCGGTGAGGATAAAAAATTGCTTTCTGGGATCAGTGTAGTTTCATATAACTTTTTGTTGCCTCAACTGTACTGAAAATAAAATTGTGCTAATAAAATAGAATGGATGGTGAGCTTTTGTTTTTTAAGTTCTTTTTTTTTCCTTTTTTTTTTTTTTTCTGAGAGGTGACTTATCGAATGAGCTCTGAAAAATATTTCCTTGGACCTTTAATCACAAGATTTCCTGTAAACTGAAGTTTCAAATTATGCTAGTGATCAGTATTCCAAACTACTATTCTTTTTCTTTTCATTATTTTCTATTCATAAGTTCCGTGAGTGAGCCACACAATGACTTCCATTTTTCCAAAATGAGCAAATGTAATCTCAAAAATTTATCACAGAGTATTCAAAAGTGTGTTCAGTGGGCAGAAAGGCAATTTATAACCCAAATTGTAAAGATTTACATAACAATAGCACTGAAATTATTTCCAGCTGCATAACAGACCACAGTTAATTTTCTGACATTAAAACAACGCAATTTAGTATTGAATAGTATCAAAGCACAATTGTTATAGAGTGGTGGTGGTATTTATAGATGTGAGTATAAGGATAAAATTTAAAATCTTTGTTTAAATGATATTCACTGAGAGTGGTAGGTGATTTTGTAATTACCTAATTTTGTAATTACTCATTATAGTTTAGATATTTTACTGCTGGAAAGAGAAGGAGGTGTCAGTACTTCCATTAACGTTTCTAACAACCATGTTAACCCTTAATATGCGCTCTACTTTTGGGGACCATCCCTTCCATTCAGAAGAGAGTTTTTTGGAGATGAGAAAAGTACATCAGGATGTTGTAGGAAAGTATCCTATTAAGATTATGTACTTTTTAGGACCGGAGTATAGTTGTTACTATACATGTATGGTTATTTTTCATCTAGTAATTAGAGTGCTGAGTCCATGATCACTGTAGTTCTTAGATTTATTTTCATTCATGTAGGAAGTAGAAAATCGAAATAGCCTTCAGCTGCAGTAACAAGACAACGAAGATCTTCAGCCCGTGTTCTATTAATGCCTGAATTTAAAAAGAGCCCTGTCAGATGTGCCCTCTCGTAAACTTTATTCTGAATTCACTATATTCTGTGAATTTGTGAGCTTTAAGATCGTGGCTTTCCCTACAGTTGTCCACTGAAGTAGTCATTTTAAAAAATGCATAGGGTCAGCCAGGGGTCAGCCAGCTATGTCCCATCGGCAGATCAGCCTGCTTATGTGAGTTAAATATTGGCACCGACTCTCCTCTGTGGACGGGTTGTGTGTGGCTGCTTTTGTGCCCTGATGGCAGAACTGGGGAATCGCCTTAAACGCTGTGCTGCCCGCCAAACCTGGGCTGTTAACTCTCTGGTCCTCTGAAGCTGCCAGCCCTTGGACCCAGGCCTTAAAGCTGTCATTTTTGGCTATTGCTGTTACAGTAATCACACCTTCCGGGACCCACACAGTATTCGCGGAAATGCATTCAGTCACACAGCACTGCACAGTAGGAGTGTGCGTTTCCGGTTCTTCACCCCGATAATGCAGACTCCCTTCGTCTCTCCCAGGTGCCTCCCCGCTAACAGGGGGTCTGTCTGGCGCCTTTGGCAGCGCCCCGAGCTGGAATGGAAGCCCGTGGCCTTCAACTCTGAGCTGCCACCTCACCCTGTCCTGCTGTGCCTGGTGCTTTTGTGGCGTCTCTCACGGTTCACTGACTTAAAAAATAATTCTGTCTTCCGTGTACCTCCTTCAAGCAGAATATGTTTCGTGTTTTTATGTCTTCTTCCTGCCTGTCCCCTTTCCCTACCCCTTTCCTCCTCCTCTCTCCACCCATTCCCCTTACGGACCAGTGGCTGGTGTGGCTCAGTGGTTGAGCATCAACCTGTGAAACAGGTGGTCAGTTTTCGATTCCCTGTCGGGGCACATGCCCTGGTTGCAGGCTGGATCCCCAGTAGGAGTCGTGCGGAGGCAGCTGATCAGTGATTCTCATCATTGATGTTTCTCTCTCCCTCTCCCTCTCTGAAATAAATAAAAATATAAAACAACACGAAACAGTTCACATGATCACATGTTTCCAGGTCTGTGAACACATGTTTTGGAAGAATAGCTCTTAATCCCCTTCTGAAGATGAATCATGCTTTTCCGTGAAGCAACATACTTCACACTTACACCTTCTTGATGAAGGGGATGATGGCAAGACTGATTGACATACCTTATCAAGACAAAGAGAATAATATGTGATTTGTTATTATGAACCAATAAAATGAGTAAAACAGTGTCATATTAGAAAAACATTAGATTGTAACTTACTATTAGGTAATCATGCAGAAGATTATATATGTACCAATAGAGAATAATTAGATTCTCTATGTGTAATATATTATAAAGCAACCAGATCATGTTTTCTTTTTTAGTATAGAAATTTAACTGCATGATTTTTTAATGTTCAGAACATACTTTTTAAAATATTAAACTTCCTGGGATGGCATTGGTTAATAAAATTAACTAATGGTACAGAATTCTCTGATATATCAGCTATAAACAGGATTGCATGCCCACCATCCAAAGTCCGATCCTCCGTGACCCTGTATCTGACCCCTTACCCTTTGTACCCCTCCAGCCCCCTTCCCTCTGTAACCACCGCACTGTTGTCTGTGTCTGAGTTTCTGTTTGTTGTTTATTTATTTGTTACTTTTAGTTTCATATCTCACTGAGTAAAATCACATGGTTCTCGACTTTCCTGACATATTTCGCTTAGCACGACATTCCATTAAGATCCACCCATGGTGGTGCAGTGGCGGTATTACATCTTTTCCTATGGCCGTGGAGTGTTCCATGGAACGTATGTACCACATCTTTATCCCGTCATCTAACAAAGGACACTTCAGCGGTTTCCATGTCCCGGCCTTTGTGAATAATGCAGCAGTGAACTTCGGGGAGCATATATCTTTGCAAATGAATGCTTTCCCATTTTTTGAGTAGATACCCACAAGAGGAATGAATGCTGGAGTCATGTGGTCATTCTATTACATTTTTAAAAAAATATATTTTATTGATTTTTTTACAGAGAGGAAGGGAGAGAGATAGAGTGTTAGAAACATCAATGAGAGAGAGACATCGATCAGCTGCCTCCTGCACACCTCACAGTGGAGATGTGCCCGCAAGCAAGATACATGCCCTTGACCGGAATCGAACCTGGGACCTTTCAGTCCACAAGCCGATGCTCTATCCACTGAGCCAAACAGGTTTCGGCAGGAATAATTTTAAAAATATAAATTAAAAGATAAGAAATTACTCCAGAATTAATACCAAGTATTAATGAGAATGCTATGATCATTCTGCTGGTAGCAGTATAACAAAACTTAATTTCCCTGGAAATCAATTTGGAAGTATAAGACATTTAAACTTAAAATTTTTGTAGTCTTTCTCTACATCTTAGAGTTATCCAAACAAGTAACCAGCTGGAATTAAAATTATTGATTAAAACACTACAAATGCTTGTGAAAAATCATGAAACTACAATTTATTTTCTTCCACATATGACATAAAGTGATTTTGTTCAACAGAAACTCTTTTAAGATTTATAATTGCTGACTTATTTTTAGGTGTTGTTTTTTTTCCAATCAAAGTTGAACATGAATATAGTTTAAAGAATTAAGCGGTTCTGTGAAATTCTCAGGGAGAAGGAAAAATATCAGTCCCCTTTTTTTATCTTCTTCTGCCGGAGCACTAAGGCCTCCTCTGGGTGATGATTTTGCTGTTCACTCCAGGTCTCCAGCTTGCGCACTACTTTTTGTCCATTTTCCAGTTTTGCCATTATCTGACTAACGCAGGAGGAGGCTTTAGCATTCTTTCCATTTCTCCACACACCTCATTTCCTGTACTCCAGTTTTTCAGCACAATTACATACTGTAATTTTGTTCCAGAACAGTAGTTAGTGTTACATTTTTGTGAATGTTATTTACGACTGAGCCATTGTAATAAATTGTTTCTTTCTGTGACTACTTTGTTTTTCTGGCATTTTCCTTTTTATGTTTCTGTGTGCCTGTGTATCACAAAATCTACCCAGCTCTGAGCATCAGAAGAAAGCTTTGTAAGCAAAGGACTGTGCAGTAAACCTCTGTGGTTGTACAAGAATTGATGTAATTTTCATATACAGGGTGAGGCAGAAGGAGGTTTGCAGTGATTGTACTATTTACTAACTGCTGTATTATCTTCCTTGTGAACTAAACAAGAGAAAGACGAGTGTCGCATGATCTCCCTCATGTAGAATCTAAGGAACAAAATAAACTGATGAGCAAAATAGATCCAGAGACAGAGAAGCATGAACAGACTGGAATCTGAGGGAAGGGAAGGGGAGATTAACCAAGGAACCCACATGCTTAACCCATGGACGCAGGCCACAGAGCTGTGAAGGCCAGGGGAGGGGAAGGAGGGAGGGGGTGGGCAGGTGGGGTGGACGTGGCCACTCTGGGAAATGGGGGAAATCGGGGACATCTGTAAGACTTCCAACAATAAAGATAAATTTAAAAACAACAGGATCTTGATGGTTTAATGACTAGTTATAGGGATAGCTGACGTTAATGGGACAGTCAGCCTCCCTGTGGGAGGAAGGAGTCCGCGGCCAGTCATCAGAACATGTCACATTCCTAACAGACTGCCCGCCCTGAACGGGGTTTGTTCTGTGGACCTCAGGGAAGGAAAGGTCATCTTACCTGGCCACTTGTGAATGGCAGCTGGGGTGGGGTCAGGCCTGGAGGCCACAAGCTCAGAGGCAGGAGCAGGGCAGTGGGAGGGCGAGGCTTGCGGGTGGCGGGCGATGGGAGTGACGGTGGTGAGCTGGCAGGCACGCTCTGCTCTGCAGGTGGCAGGTGAAGGCCTCAGTGCACGGATGGAGTGACTGAAGCCACAGCAGCTTTTTTTCAAGTTTATTTGTTCAATGTGTCTTTATTGATTTTTTTTTTTTTGAGAGAAAGGGAGAGGGGGAGAAAGAATAATGGGTGAGAAACATCCATCATCTGCCTCCTGCACGCCCTGTGGAGGAGTGAGCCCACAGCCGGGGCGTGTGCCCTGGTGAGATCGAACCTCTGGTCACATGGGCTGGTGCTCACCGGTGAGTCACACCAGCTAGGCCACGCCTGGATTTTTAATTTAAATTGTACTTTGTTTAAATGGACAGAGCCACACGGGGCTAGTGGTCGCCATATCGGACAGCACAGGTCTGGTCATTTTATTGCTTTCACATTTACTGTTTTAGATTTAAAGTCCATCTGTCCTTGGTTGTCAGTGGGTAGAGAGGAATTGTCCTATTTTTTTTCTTGGTAGAGAAATCTAGTTGACAGCCACCAAGGAAAAGAGCCCTTTTCTGTCTTTGCTCTCTGCCACACCAGACACCACACCGCCTCCGGTACGTGGCTGAGTGCATCTTCTCCTGCTTCTTCAAAAGCCTCCTGGCCCTTCTCGCCCGTTCCTTCCCAGCTAAGTATCTCAGTCTCACAGCATTGCTTCGGAGATTTTGCTTGGGGTTACATTGGATCCGTATCCCAGCCCCTCATAAGCATGATACAGTCATCCATTTACTTATGTCTTGCGTTTCTCTCAGTAATCTGTGGTATTTTATGTAAAGTTCTTGCACATCTTTTGTTATTTGTATTAGCTATTTGCTGTTGTAAATAATACTGTTTTCTAATTATTGCTGGTATATCGAAATACAATTGATTTTATGTTATTCTTATATCCAGCCACTTAACTAAATTAACTCGTTAATTCTTAGAGATTGTTTTGGATGTTCTATAGACCCCATCCTATCATTTGTCGATAATGACAGTTCCATTTCTTTATAACTCACACATTTTATCGTTTTATGTCCCCTTGCCTTCTTGCAATGACCAGAGGGACTCAGAGCAGACTCGGCACGCGGTTTAGTAAAGGACCGGATCAGAAGGAAGCCAGTTCCTGTACAAACGCATAGACTCTGTCTGACGGGTGGGCTAGAGGGAAGTCAGAGCAGAGAGATGGCTGGCAGGAGTCTGGTTGATGAGTCTATCAGTTTGTAGTAATTCAAAGGGCTGTACGCTGTTGTTGTTTTTAATTTGTTAAAAAACATTTTATTGATTTTTCACAGAGAGGAAGGGAGAGGGATAGAAAGAAACATCGATGAGAGAGACATCGATCAGCTGCCTCCTGCACGCCACTTGGGGAGGCACCCACAACCAATGTACGTAAATGCCCCCGACCGGAATGGAACCTGGGACCCTTCAGTCCACAGGCCAACACTCTATCCACTGAGCCAAACCGGTCTCGGCTGTACGCTGTTTTGATGAAAGGGGCCATTTTTACAGGAAACGGAGGAGGAAAGAGGGATGCAGGGCCCCGGAAAAACGGGGTACCTTTGCCCAGCAGAGTGACACTGCTGGGGAGGGTGTGGTGGCGGTCGTGAGTGTGACAAAGCCCGGCTAACACGCCTCTCTCTCCATCCCCGCAGGAGGACTAGACATGAAGGTGCACGTGCACACCAAGTTCTGCCTCCTCTGCCTGCTGACCTTCCTCTGCCACCACTGCCACCACTGCCACGAGCCGCACGAGCACGGCCCCGAGGAGCCGCGCCGGCACCGCCACGGGCCGGCCGAGGCCGAGCCGGGCCCGCCGGCCGAGCTGGAGGCCGCGCGCCACGAGAAGAACTTCTACATCGAGAGGCTGTTCGCCCGCTACGGCGAGGACGGCCGCCTGTCCTTCCTGGGCCTCGAGAGGCTGCTCGCCAACCTGGGCCTGGGCGAGATCAAGGTGGTGGAGATCAGCCACGAGGACCTGGGCCACGACCACGTCTCGCACCTGGACGTCCTGGCCGTGCAGGAGGGCCAGCACGTCCACTCGCACGGCCGCCAGCACCCGCACCGGCCCGCGCGCCCCGACAACCAGACGGCGCCCGGCCCGGCCCCCCGGCGGCTGCACAAGTGCGACCCCGAGAGGGAGGCGGCCGAGGCGGACGACAGGCGGGCGCGGGACCGTGGCCACCGGCCGTGCCACCACCACTGCCCGCGGCAGCACCCGGACCACAACGCCACCCGGCACCCGCCCGAGGCCTCCGGCCCGCCCGGCGAGCGCGGGGAGGTGGCCCCGGCGCCCGGCCCCGACGCCAACCAGACGCAGGAGCCCGCCGAGGCCCGGCCGCCCCGCGGCAAGCGCAAGAGGAAGGGCAAGAGCGAGGACGACGCCGAGGGCAGCGCGCCCGGCCTGCCCCCCGGCCACGGCCACGGCCCGGGCGGCCAGCACGAGCACAACCGCGTGCACAAGCCCGGCCGCCCGCACGGGCACCCGCCGGAGCGCGACGGCCACGCCCCCGGCCACAGCCGCCCGGACCCCGAGCCCGAGGGCGAGGCCGAGCTGCGGCACGCCAGCAAGCGCGAGGCCCCGCACGGCAGGAAGCGCGCCCTGTACGCAGCCACCGCCGGCCACAAAGACCACGGCGACCACGGCGACGACGACCGGCAGCACGAGGTGAGCGCACAGGCGGTGGCTCCGGGCTCTTAGGTCACTGAGAGGTCATTCGCCAAAACCGGGGCGGCTCAGCGGACAAAGCGTCGGCCTGCGGACTGGAGGGTCCCAGGTTTGATTCTGGCCAAGGGCATGGACCTTGGTTGTGGGCACATCCCCAGCGGGGGGCGTGCAGGAGGCGGCTGATCAATGTCTCTCTCTCATCGATGTTTCTGACTCTCTGTCCCTCTCTGTAAAAAATCAATAAAATATATATATATATTTTTTAAAAATACTCTTTTACCTAATTTGTTTTTTCAATTTCCTCGCAGTGTCTGAACGTCACGCGGTTGTTGAAATACTACGGTCACGGTGCCAACTCTCCCATCTCCGCCGACCTGTTCACGTACCTTTGCCCTGCGCTGTTATATCAGATTGACAGCAGACTCTGTATTGAACATTTCGACAAGCTTTTAGTGGAAGATTTAAGTAAGGATAAAAATACGGTTCCGGAAGATAAGGCGAATGTCGGGGCATCGGGTAAGTAAGATTTCTTTTCTTCCTCACACGGTTTTCTATTCTCATTTTTTCCATGTAGTTGAATTTGAAAGTAATTCCAAATACTGCCCTCCTTTTGGTGTCTTCCAGTATGTTCTCATATGTGTGTTTAAGAAAGACTTGGGTAAGACAGGAGGCATGGCAGTAGAGTGTGGCATTACAGAGGAAGGATTTTGCTAGAGAACTAATTTAAAAAAGGATATACAGGTTTGTGATAAATGGATCTTTCTTTTTTTAATATATTTTATTGATTTTTTTACCGAGAGGAAGAGAGAGGGATAGACAGTTAGTAACATCCATGAGAGAGAGACATTGATCAGCCACCTCCTGCACGTCTCCCACTGGGGATGTGCCAGCAACCAAGGTCCATGTCCTTGACCGGAATTGAACCTGGGACCCCTCAGTCTGCAGGCCGACATTCTATCCACTGAGCCACACCAGTTAGGGCTAAATGGATCTTTCTTGATGGGCAAATGTAAACAGTGGGCCCCTAGTTAAAATGATTTGGTGTCCTAACTGCTTAACATGTAGCAGGAGCTGAAGGCTCTGGTGAAAGCTAAGATGATTGTTTTAAGGAAGCACAGAGAAAGCCGGTGGGGCCGAGAGGGCGTTATGCTAAGTGAGAGAAGCCAGTCAGGCCGAAACCGGTGTGGCTCAGTGGATACAGCGTCAGCCTGCAGACTGAAGAGTCCCAGGTTCAGTTCCAGTCAAGGGCATGTACCCTGGTTGCGGGCACATCCCCAGTAGGAGGTGGGCAGGAGGCAGCTGATCAATGTCTCTCTCTCATCGATGTTTCTAACTCTCTAACCCTCTTCCTTCCTCTCTGTAAAAAATCAATTAAAAAGATTAAAAAAAAAAAAAAGCCAGTCAGGAAGGCAAGTGCTATATCTTCAGGGACAGTGATTACCAGAAGGAGAGGGCAGGTGGAGGGAGGGGAGCATGAGGGCAGACAGAAGAGGTGAGAGGCGGGGATAACATTTGCTGACAGAAGGAGATTAGACCTTTCGTGGTGAACACACACGATGATGATCATAGAATCGTATGCTTGAAACCTATATAATTTTATTAACCAGTGTCACCCCAATCAATGCACTAAACTGTATTCTGAAAGATAAACAGAAGCTGTAATTGTAAGCATTCTGTTCTTAACCTCTGTGCTGTGCTCGGCTGCTTCCTGCTAGAAGGGTCCCTGAGTGTGCTGTGCTAGGACCTGACCGGGGGAGAGTTACACTGCAGAGTGTTTAACAGGTGACGCGGCCAGACGGGAAAGTGGTCGGGAGGTAATTACTGGTACACGTGTGTGCAGATTGGTCAGAGAAAATACAAGAACGGTCTTCTCGGTAGACAGGCGGGGTCCAGACTGGTGTGCTTAGTGGGTGTGAGTGCTGATGTTGGGTGGACAAAATAGGCCCCTCTCTGCTTCCTGTTGCTGATCGTGGAGGAGGAGTGGATACCTCGAGAGGCACCGTCTTCAGCGCTTCTGCATCGTCACTGTGACCAGAGAGGAGGGGGAGCCGGGCCTGAGACTGCTGAGCTTAAAACAAGCCACTTGTCTTCACAGGGGACCATGGAGCCTGACCGATTGTCACATCGAGATGTAAAACTGATAGCCTTTATTTTTAAGGTTTTGGAAAATTCTAATTTTGGCTTCTACATCCACTGTAGATTATGACTTAGATCAGTGGTTCTCAGCCTTCCTAAGGCCGCGACCCTTGCATACAGTTCTTCATGTGGTGGTGACCCCCAACCATGAAATGTTGCTACTGTGATGCATCGTGATCTAAATATCTGCATTTTCCCATGGTCTTAGGCGACCCCTGTGAAAGAGTCGTTTGACCCCCCAAAGGGGTCGCGACCCACAGGTTGAGAACCGCTGACTTGGAGTTTCCCAGGCTGTAATATTGGAATAATCTACATATGATAGTAAGCTGCTGACAGACGCTTGACTAGTAATATTGACAATTTCAGTTTATTCCACCTGAAGAGCCTTAGAGGAAATTGTACTTGCTTTGAAGACAAATACGTTGCTAATAGTGAATATTGATCAGTTGTTTGCAGGTGGTTATTAGCATTGTCAGAAAGGAAGATCGCATTAATTATGTCCTAATAGACGTTGGTAATTGTCGAGAGAAAGCGCTGCTAGGAATTATTTTTAATGACTGCTGTGCCATTAAGAAAGGTTAACTCGTTCTGTGTAAGTCTCCCGTCGAGGCACAGCTCCTACCTCATTAACTGGCAAAGACGCTGTCACCGCTAGACCAGACACTGCACTGCAGACACCGCCTGTTTCTCGAGATCGGCCCATTTAGTCAGAGAGTTGACCCCCGCTTAATTGCCGAGGGGGGTGTGAATAGGCTGATAAGCATTTTCTGCCAATTAAAATGCCGGAACAGTGTAGAAAACGGCCACCGCGCGCACGCTTTGAAGCAAGTTAATTAGAAAGTTTGCACAGACGAGTGCCTCTTTTTGAAAGAAGCGTTTTCTCTCCAGATAATGAGAAGGGGAATTGGCGAATAACTGAGCTCGAAGACCTTTGGCGTTTGAAGCGACCTAATTTGCAGAATAAGTGAAGTTTCTTTCAGACGTTGAGCATGTGTTGTTTTAATTGCCGTTGGTATCTTGGGTGCAAATAAAGGAAACATTTGGTAGTTGTATTTAACAGTGTATACGTTCTTCGTTTGGTACACATTTTATAAAAGATGCTTCTTGAATGTGTTTTTTAAAATGGATTTTGGAGAGAGACATCCGTGCTGAGAGCGAAACATCGGTTGGCTGCCTCCTACAGCCCTCTACGGGGGACCAAGCCCCCAACCTGGGCGTGTGCCCTGACCGGGAAGTGAACCGGTGACTTTCTGGTGCCTGGGGTGACACTCAGCCAATGGGGCCGTCCCGGCCAGTTTTTGTCTTTGTTTTACACCAAATACATTGTGATTTAAAAAGCACAGTCATTTGGTTAGAAATCAGAAGAATTTTTTTACCCAAATTGCTTTTTTCAACACCTAGGAAATTATGATAAGAGTTTACTTAAACTTAAATGCAAATATTATTTCTACAAAGTAAGGGGTTTTGTTGTTGTTGTTGTTGTTTAGTTTTTTAAGTAAATTGTACAAAAAGCCAAATTGGAGGAAAGAGAGTTTGGAACTGGATGTGGAGGAGTGATGATATCGAGGAAAGTACAACTGAACTATCTTTGTAAAAATAAGAAATGAGATATATAATAAGACTCTTTAGTATGCCATGTGAATATATTTCCATTTTGGACTAATGCATAGTTCTTTGTGTGTTTTTTTAATATATTTTTTTATTGACTTTTTACAGAGAGGAAGGGAGAGGGACAGAAAGTTAGAAACATCGATGAACGAGAGACATCGATCAGCTGCCTCCCACACACCCCCCACCAGAGTTGCGCCCACAAGCAAGGCACATGCCCTTGACCAGAATCGAACCTGGGACCTTTCAGTACACAGGCCAACCCTCTATCCACTGAGCCAAACTGATCTCGGCAGTTTCTTAAACTTTTTAAGGAAAGATTTACAAAGATTACGGAATATTGTGTACTTGATTTTCTGTTGCCTCTCTTGGTGGGGCGATCAGGTACCCCCACTGGCCCCTGCCTTGGCTGGCCTGGGTCCTGTGGGCTGGGGGCAGCTCTTCCATGGAGTGTCTGCCCCCTGGTGTTCAGTGTGGGTCATAGGTCGTTCCACCGTCCGGTTGATTTGCATATTAGGCTTTTATTATACAGCATTCTTTAAATAAGCAGTTTTATTGCTATGGCTCTGCCTTTACCATTCAGTCTAGATATTAAGAGTGAATCACAGCCTTAACTCATTTGAAGTCCCTTTTTCTGATAAGGTGGGATACTATTTATACAGTGGTACCTCGAGATACGAGTTTAATTCGTTCCATAACCTTGAGGCGTGGGAAACTATGAGACGCTCGCGTCGCGGTAAACTGGTGGGTCATGTGCAGCCGCCCGATCCGTGCGATGACTCCTATCTCAAATGTTGCTCGTATTTCAAAGCAAAAATCGCTCGCTGACGGCTCGTATCTCAAAAATCTTGTATGTTAGGGCACTCGTATCTCGAGGTACCACTGTAATTTGCTCTGAGTTTCTGAATTCCTTTTTTAAGTATTTAAGCTAGTTACATGGTTATTTACTTTGTTCTGTTTTTAAGCAGAGCAGTACCAAAACATAAAGCTTCTTAAAGAGTGCTGTCTGGGTCTGACTCATTTATCTCGCGTTTATCTTTCTTGGGAGCTTTTCTGATTTGTGATTTTATGCTAACGTTGGCTGTCCTTTTCTTCCGCGCAGCGTGGATTTGCGGCATCATCTCTGTCACTGTCATTAGCCTGCTTTCCCTGCTGGGCGTGATCTTGGTTCCCATCATTAACCAAGGATGCTTCACATTCCTGCTCACATTCCTGGTCGCTCTGGCTGTGGGGACGATGAGTGGAGATGCCCTTCTGCATCTGCTGCCACATGTAAGAAACCCTTAAACTCAACATGTAAAGAAAATTGAGCACTTAAGCTGGGAGGTTCTTGCAAGCTCTAACCAAAAATCCAGTATTTGTGCTATCTTGTTTGCTTAACAGGATCAGTATTTTTCCATGTGAGCAGTTTCAATAGCAGCATTTTTAAAATAAATTGAATCATTGGGTTTTAAAATAGCAGAAAGCTAGTCATGTCAGTCTTACGTTCACCTGTCAATGTGTACATGCCCAATCACCACGATGTGTACTTTAACAACCATCCTCTAATGTTTAAAGTTCTCTGATGTTGACAATGTGAATCGTGTGCATTTCACAACCAAACATCACTTTATTAGCACACACATTTATTTTTGCTAAAGTGTAACATATGGAACATTAAGCATCTATTCCAATATGTACTTCTGTACAGTCAGATTAAGAAGAAGTTAGGTGACAAGTGATCACCCATTGGAGAATTCCTTTGGTTTTACTTTTACTGAACACGAGGCATTCATCTGGGTCCTAGACAAAGGACGCCGCTCCCGGTCTCCTTGCTGCCGACGTGGCTCTCTGACTGCAGCGTGGCTCTTACCCCCTCAGCATCTGCGCTGGTTGTCTTTGTGTTAGCGTTACCGTCAAGTGTACTTCCATGCATTTCAATAGCATGTTAATTAATCTGTTTCACACTTTTCCTTGCTCTGAATACCAGTCTCAGGGTGGACACGATCACAGCCACCAACACGCTCATGCGCACGGGCACGGGCACGGCCATTCTCATGGACACGAGCCCAAGAAGTTTCTGGAGGAGTACGATGCCGTGCTGAAAGGGCTTGTCGCGCTGGGAGGCATTTACCTGCTGTTCATCATCGAGCACTGCCTCCGGATGTTCCAGCACTACAAGCAGCAGCGGGTGAGCACTTCCATTCATTTATTTCTCTTTCTGGGTGTGAAACTCAAAGACCCGCGTTGTCTGGCCATGTGTTTAAGTATGGAGTTGGTGTGATTTAAATCTGTTTTTTCATAGGGTCTCTTCATAGGAATAAATGGCTTTGATCCTGGCCATTTTGGGTCATTACATTGGTTTTGGCATTTATAATCAAGAAATAGTCCCCTCAGTTTCAGCTCATTTGTGTCGCATCTTATTTAACCGAGTTAAACAGGACGCAAAAGACGGTGGTCAGTTTACCCTTACAAAAATGCAAAAATGTACAAATGCAAGCAAGTTTTTAGGTAATTTCAGCTATAAGTGGCTTTCATTGTCACACACTTTAATGAAAATGTTTTCAGACAGCATGCTTCTGTATCAGAAAAGCCGTGCCGATGGCAGAGTGCTAGAGGTAGAAGAATTTATATTCAGGAAGCTTTATAGGAAGGAAATAGGTAAATGAAGGAGTGAAAAACCACTTGGGAGGTGATCCCCACCCTGCTTGTCCTGAGCTGGCTGTGTCTCCTGTCACATTTATGAGCATAACACAAACATCAGAAGAATATTCTCCCCAGGAAGGTAAGTTTGGGGTTATCATTCACCATGACTGCACGTCTCCCTGTTCAAGCTGGTTTATGCGTATCTAAAGTTCTATGTTGAATATGTGTCACTAGCATGTTTGTGATACCATGCTGAATATCTTCAGTGTATGCTCTTTAAATCTGGAGGACATTTTTAGGAAGCTTTACACACACACACACACACACACACACACACACAGAGAGAGAGAGAGAGAGAGAAGGATTAAAAGATTCTTACATTTCATTAGTTAAATGCAAATATTCAAAAAAGAAAAAATACTTTCTTCTTCCTCAAGGACATTGGATAGTCGTGATCACTATGTATACAGTCCACACCTAGGATACAACTTCTATGCTATTTTTATGTGTATATTTTTGGTATATGTATGTGTTGTTTATAGATCTTCTTGAGACAAAATAAATAGTTTACAATAGAACTCTGAACTCTGGGAGAGCAATTTTAGTTCCTGCTCAGCCCCAGCTAGCTATAAAACTGATCCATCATCATGACTGTCAGTTGCTCTCTGTGGGAAATAAATCTCACTTCTCATTTTTATCCTGTTCTGAGTAGAAGGCATTTTGTTTTAATTGCCATATCAGGACACCATCATGTCTATTTGCCTCTGAAGGAGGGGTCAGACCGGTGTGCAGGGAAGAAGAGTCTGAGGATGGTAAAGGAACGAGGAAGGATCCGCTAGAGCAGAGTGAGAGGGAGTCCACAGCACATGGTGGTGGGAGGGATGGGGAAGGTCGTGTGGGAGACTAGAAGGGTGGTGGAAGGGTTCCGAGTCAGAGTGGCTGGCGAAGGCTTTCACTGCCCATCATTCGGAGGAGAGGGAGGTGGGCTTGAACCACAGTCATGGCGTAAGGATGAGGGGAGGAGGTGGTACAGAGAACTGTTAAAATGGAAGAATCAGTGAGAAGACTTGAAATTTGATTAGATGTAAGAAACCAGAATTTAGAGTCCATCTCGGTGAGTACCTAATTTAGGTCACAGTTACACATTGCAAACTGTAGAAAGGAGTTTTGGAATAACTAAGAAGCCTGAATTTTCTCCAGTTTGTACACCTCTTAACATCGAAGCAGCAGATAGTATTTAATTTGTGTAAATTATTAGAGACTGTATAATTTACAGAGAAGTACAAAATTCACAAATTTTCCTTTTTTATCATTTAATCTTGATCTCAGTTAGAACTTAAATTTACTGGCAAAATGAAACATTTATTTTTATAAAGTAAACTCATGCAGGAGAACAGAGTCCCCCAAACATGGCAGCTTCTTTGTAAATTTGAAATTGTGGGAGCCCTAGCCGGTTTGGCTCAGTGGATAGAGCGTCAACCTGGGGACTGTAAGGTCCCAGGTTTGATTCAGATTGTGGGCTCCATCTGCAGTGTGGGGCGTGCAGGAGGCAGCCCATCAAAGATTCCCTCTCACCATTGATGTTTCTCTCTCCCTCTCCCTCCGTCTCCGAAATCAATAGAAACGTGTTTAAAAAAATTGTGGCGATAAAGAACGGAAGGTACTCCTGGCAGAGGGGTAGGTAGGTTTACAATAAGGAGCTCTTCACGTATGTCAAGGAAAGGAGTCTGGGCAGTGAGTCCGTGCGAGTCCTGGGCGATGAACAGGACCGCCTCGCCTAAGGGAGACCCTGCGGGCAGGCCTTTCGCAGAGAGGAGAGAGCGACCCCCGCACAGAACAGACGCTCGGTGGTCGGGGAGGAAAGTCAGCTCTGGGAAGGGAGGGCTCAGCCTCGGCTCAGCAGCACCGGCCCTGACTGGTTCGGGCTGAGCTTGGGGGGGTGTTTGGCAGGTTTTGGGGAAAGTGGGCAGTCAGTCCCAGCGGCCGTTCACATCTTCTTCTCCCCCTCCCTCCCTCTCTGGGCTTGTACTGCGGCCTGCTCCCCCTCCCCCCTCCTCCTCTGTGGTGACTCAGGACTCGTCTCTCCTCCTAGGACGCCTCCACACTATTATTATCACTTGAGCGTTGTGTTTCTCCCGAGAAACACAACGTTCCCCGTTGCCATGAAGCAGAACAGCCAGCTTAACGGCCATGGCAACGGTTTATTCTCCTCCTCCTCCTGCCGGGACCTGGGCGGGCCCAGCGGAGCAGTGTTGCTGCTTCTCTCGGTGTCAGCGAGAGCCCCTCGCCGCTGCCTCCACACTCACTGCCTGCAGGCGGTGACGTCCAGGAGCGCGCCCTCCTCTCTGTGCCTGCACCTCGGTCTCCTCACACGCCTCCGCAGAGGCTAGACCGGGCTCCAGAGCGCGTGGCTGCTTCCCGCAAGCAGAGTGGCAGCCCCCCCTTCCCATGGGTCGGGTGGAGGCGAGGCGGAGGCCGGCCAGAACTCAGGCGGGGAAGGCGCTGTACGTTCTCGGGGCGAAGAAGGCCGAGCCAGGAGAGAAGACACTGAGGGGCCATCGCTGAGCACTGCTAGCAGGAGGGCTTTCCCCGCAGCGTGAGGGACCGGCACCGCTTACAGCTGGAAGCAAAGCCAGCTGTCCTAACATGCCTGTTACTGGTCTCTTACGTTCACGTACACTGGAAGAACTCAAGTTGGAAGCATTGTTAGAGGTAGTTACATTGAGAAAAGACGGAGGCTATATATATATGACTAATATGTAGAGTATTCCCTCAAGAGTTCACTTGCTCGCTATGATCGGCACTGACCACCTGGGGGCAGCATGGAATGAAGGAAGGCCGCAGCCGGCAAAGGGAGGCCCTGGCCGGCAGCCGGAAGGCCCCCATCGGCCCCTGCCCGTGCAGGAATTTCATGCACCGGGCCTCCAGTGTAGAGAGGAGTTAGGAAAATTCAAACCTAACCAGTAAAATACAATAATTGGAATTTATTAGTAATTGAGAGCAGATTAGATGAGAAACAAAACTTAATTGCAAAAAAAAAAAACTTTATCGCCAAGCTTAGGGTCATTACATATAGGTCATTTTCTTACATCACCTCATTTGATCCTCATCATCGTTTTCATTTTACAGATGAGTATTCTTCTATTTAATATGTTTAACAGTCTCAGAAGTTAATTGCAGATTTGGTATTTTAACTTAGGTTTGTGTCTTCATTATGTCACAAGTAGGGAAATATGAGATCGCATTAATCACAGAATAACCTTCAAAGGAATAAGCACTAGTTTGGGGGATTTACTATGCCCACACACTATTAGATAAGAGAGAGTACATATATTTCACATTTTATTTTGGTTGCATGTAATATGTAGTGTGCATCCTTTTAACTTTGAATTAGATGAACTTAAACATTTTAGTTGAGTATTCAAAAAAAAACACTGACATACAGACCTAGCTGATTTTTCTTCTGGTTAGACCCCTTGTTTAACTCCTAAAATGTTTCCCCCTCCTTTGCCAGATAATGTGTGCGAAAAGTTAACACCAGTATCCCCAGATATTAACAGGTGAATATGGCTGCCGCTTGTGGCCGCAGGCTTGACACTAACGCCAGCCTTTTCCAGGGGAAGCAGAAATGGTTCCTGAAGCAGAGCGCCGAGGAGTCGAGTATCGGCCGGAAGCTCTCCGACCACAAGATCAACCACACGCCCGACGCCGACTGGCTGCAGCTCAAGCCGCTGGCAGGTGCGAACCGTCCCACAAAGAGCTTTAAACCTCACAGTTGAACGTCACTTCTGAGCTGTGTCTGTCGCTTGAGATTTTGTGTTTGTGTCTTCCCTGATGTTAGTTTCTAATTTAAATTTGCTTGGTTGTGAGTGTGTCTTAATAGTGCTTTTGTGAGTCTTTTGGTCGGTTCCAGCCTTATTTGTACCAGAAGTGGGATAAATTAACTGCATCACAGGGCAAAAACCCTGTGTACTGTACAGGGAATCAGTGGACAGACAGACAAGAAGCATGGTGAGGGGAGGCTAGTGGAAGGTTGCTTCTCAGCGAGGCAAGACCTTATGTCCTCTGCATGTGACTGGCTCTCTGTGGGAGGAGGGCGTGTGATTGGCTCTCTGTGGGAGGAGGCTGTGTGATTGGCTCTCTGTGGGAGGAGGGCCTGTGACTGGCTCTCTGTGGGAGGAGGGCGTGTGATTGGCTCTCTGTGGGAGGAGGGCGTGTGATTGGCTCTCTGTGGGAGGAGGGC
>PVJN01031626.1:0-24726 GCA_004026805.1 Lasiurus borealis | reverse complement strand
TATTAAAGACGATCCCAGCAGGATCGCTTGCTCCTTGCTGTCGGGAGCAAACAGAAGACTTGGGTGATTATCATCTTCACGTATTCTTAATAAGCCAGTGTTGGTTATTTAACTGATAATAACCACTTAATAAACATAGTAAATTACTTGCAGGTTTAGAAATACTCTCTCCTCCCCCCTACCCTGCCTTGAAGTTTTGACAGGAAGTCCCAGGTCTCTGTTGCAGTGGCCCTGACATCTGGAGGGCACAGGGTCAGGGAGGGGGTCATGATGGTGTAGAGACTGGCTGTGGAGCCTTTGCCTGGTTTTGTGCCTCTAGCCAAGGGTAGATATGCCCCCTTCCCAGGGCCAGTAAGAAGGCTAGGAGGCAGCCAGGACAGAGCAGACTGTCCTGAGCTCAGGCTGGCCTGAAGAGCTCCCCCACCTCCCTGAGCCAGGCTGGGTCATCCAGCCTCCCCTCTGAGCTGAGGTTCCTGCCCAAAAAGCCTGCCTCCTTCCACCTCCCTTCTCTGCGAGCTGTTCACCTCATTATTTATGCTCAGTCCCTATAGCACTGCAGACTCACACCAGTTTCAAAGACCTTTTACATATCTTTTCCTCCACCCTCTTTTTATTTTATTTTAATAAACCTTTATTGTTCAGATTATTATAGTTGTTCCTTTTTTTTCCCTCCATAGTTGCCCTCTACCTGGCTCCCACCCCACCCTCTGCCCTTCCCTTCCCTTCATTGTCCTCAACCATATGTGTATAATTTTTGTCCAGTCTCTCCCTGCACTCCCCCTCACCTCTTTCCCCCTGAGAATTATCAGTCTACTCCCTTTCTATGCCCTTAATTCTATTATATTCACCAGTTTATTCTGATGATCATTTTTCAATTCACTTGATTTTTATTTTTTTCCACTTGATTTTTAGATTCACTTGTTTATAGATATATATTTGTTGTTCATAATTTTTACCTTTACCGCTTTCTTCTTCTTCCTCTTCTTAAAGAATACCTTTCAGCATTTCATATAATACTGGTTTGGTGTTGATGAACTCCTTTAGTTTTTTCTTATCTGTGAAGCTCTTTATCTGACCTTCAATTCTGAATGATAGCTTTGCTGGGTAGAGTAATCTTAGTTGTAGGTTCTTGGTATTCATGAGTTTAAATATTTTTTGCCACTCCCTTCTGGCCTACATAGTTTCTGTTGAGAAATCAGCTGACAATTGTATGGGTGCTCCCTTGTAGGTAATTAACTGTTTTTCTCTTGCTGTTTTTAATACAGTGGTACCTCGAGATACGAGTTTAATTCGTTCCGTAACCTTGCTCCTATATCAAGTTGCTCATATCTCAAAGCAAATTTCCCCATTGAAATTAATTGAAATGCCATTAATCTGTTCCAGCCCCCAAAATGCCACCTCAGTTGTTCTTGTTACGTGTTTTTGAATAAGAAAAATGTATTTATAAATGACAAATATTGTATAAAAACATAATAAAAGAGAATGTAAAGGAATAAACTGGTTTTATAAAGTGTATTTACCTACTCGTTACACTCTTAATGCTACACTTTATTGCTAAACTGAATGTAACTTAACTAATCTTCACTGAACTTAATTGCTACTGGTCTTTGCATTTTTGGCTGATTTCAAAATAAACGTGTCCAACGAGGTTTGCCTCTTCCTCCCTTTCAGAATGTTTCTGAAATGGATGAGGCAAGTTTCATTGAACAGCTCCAATGCATGACCAGTAGCAACTTTTTTGGGGTGTTTCTTTTCCACGAAGAGTGACACCCTCTCCCACATTCCTAAGATCTCCTTTATCTCACTTGTAGAGATTTCCTCCACCTCTGGCTCCTCCTCGAAACCAATTTCTTGGAGAACCTCTGCATATTGCTGAGACTGCAACTCTTGTAACTCCTCTGTGGTGAGTTCCAGAGAGTGTTCCTCAATGAGCTCATTCACATCTCTCTCATCCACCTCCAGGTCCATGGATTTTCCCAGAGACACTATATCCTCCTCCACTGGCACCTCAGGTTCGAATCCTTCGAAGGTCCTTTCGGCTACGGCCTCAGACCACAGCTTCTTCCATGCAGAGGTTGTAACACCCAGCCAGGCCTGATCAGTAATTCTGAGGCATATCACGATGTTAAAGTGGTTCTTCCAGAACTCTCAAAGGGTGAGGTTTGTGTTCTCCATCACCTCAAAGCAGCGCCGGAACAGGTGCTTGATGAACAGCTTTTTAAAATTAGAAATCACCTCCTGATCCATGGGCTGCAGGATAGGAGTGGTGTTGGGAGGTAGGTAGACAACCTTTATAAACTTGAACTCTTCGAGGAGTTCATCTTTGAGGTTCGGTGGGTGAGCAGGAGCATTGTCGAGGACGAGGAGGGTTTGCATGGTTAGGTTGTTTTCCTGTAGATATTTCTTAACAGAAGAGCCAAAAAACAGGTTTACCCACTCCACAAAGAACTGCCTGGTGACCCATGCCTTTGGGTTTGCCCTCCACATAACTTGCAGTTTATCTTTTAAAATCTTATGTGACTTAAAGACTCTGGGGTTTTCCGAATGGTATACGAGCAGAGGCTTGATCTTGCAGTCGCCACTCGCATTGGTGCACAGTGCGAGAGTTAGCCTATCCTTCATGGGTTTGTGGCCTGGCATTGCCTTCTCCTCTGCCATTATATAAGTCTTATTCAGCATCTTCTTCCAGAAAAGCCCTGTCTCGTCACAGTTGAAGACTTGCTGGGGGATATATCCTTTGGCTTCTATCAGTTGGGAAAAAGTTTTGAGGTAATCCTTAGCTGCCTTCACATCCGAACTTGCTGCCTCACCATGCCTGATGATGGAGTGAATGCCGAACCTTTTCCTGAAGTTATCAAATCAGCCTCTACTGGCTTTAAATGAGTCTTTCGATGCTTCGTCCGTGGAAGTGCGCGGGGTCTGCTCCAGCAAATCACCGTAAATCGCTTGCGCCTTCTTGCATATGATGCCCTGTGTTAATGTATCTTCTTTAAGTTGCTTCTCCATCACCCACACCATCAGTAGATTCTCCATCTTTTCATGGAGAGAGCTACGGAGCTTAGAAATTATTGTAACGCCCTTAGCTGGCATTATACCCTTTATCGACTCCTTCTGTTTAAGCACAGTGCATATCATTGAAGTACTACGCCCGTGTTGCCTTGCCAAGTCAGCCACTCACACACCTTGCTCATATTTTTCTATGATTTCACGCTTTAATTCAATAGACATCATCCTATTCTGAGCACTGACCTTTCCACTCGCTTTCTTCGGACCCATGGTTATAAAAAGAAATGTGATAAAGTATGTAAATGCACAAAAGATGCTTCGACAACAAGGTAAACAAGCACACTGACAGGCGTGGGAAACTATGAGATGCTCGAGTCGCGGTAAACTGGTGGATTGTGTGCAGCTGGCCGATCCTTGCTATTACTCGTATCTCAAATGTTGCTTGTATTTCAAAGCAAAAAATCGCTCACTCGACGGCTCAATATCTCAAAAATCTCATATGTTAGGACACTCGTATCTCGAGGTACCACTGTATTCTCTCTCTTTCTTTTGCTCTTGGTATTTTAATTATGATGTGTCTTGGTGTGTCCTCTTTGGATTCCTTTTGTTTGGGGGTTCTGTGTGCTTCCTAGACTTGTATGTCTATTTCTTTCACCAGGTGGGGGAAGTTTTCAGTCATTATTTCTTCAAATAGGTTTTCAATATCTTGTTTTCTTCTTTGGCACCCCCATAATTCTGATTTTGGTACGCTTGAAGTTGTCCCAGAGGCTCCTTACACTATTTTCACATTTTTATTCTTTTTTTTTTTTGCTTTTCCAGTGGAGTGTTTTTTGCTTCTTTGTATTTCAAATCTTTGACTTGATTCTTATGTTCCTCTAGTCTGCTGTTAGGTTTCTGTATAATATTTTTTATTTTAGTCAGTGTATGTTTAATTTCTAGTTGGTCCTTTTTCATCTCCTCTTGGGTCTTGCTAAATTTATCCATTTTTTCTAGGAAATTCTTAAGAAACCTTATAACTATGGTTTTGAACTCTATATCCAGTCGTTTGTTTTCCTCCATTTCTTTCGTTTGTGGCCTCCACATATTTCTATGCTTCCCTGAGTTGGTAGAGTAGTTTTATGTGCTAGGTGTCTTATGTGGCCTAGTAGTTCTGACTCCCCAGTTACCTTAGGTGGACACTCTTGGAGCACCCCTTTGTGAACTGTGTGTATAGTCTTGTTGTAGTTAATTCTTTTTTTTTTTTAATACATTTTATTGATTTTTTTACAGAGAGGAAGGGAGAAGGATAGAAAGTCAGAAACATTGATGAGAGAGAGACATCTGTCAGCCGCCTCCTGCATGCCCCCTACTGGAGTTGTGCCCGCAACCAAGGTACATGCCCCTGACTGGAATCGAACCTGGGACCTTTCAGTCCGCAGGCCGATGCTCTATCCACTGAGCCAAACCGGTCTCGGCTGTAGTTAATTCTTGATTGTTGTTGGTATCACTGGGCGGGGGGTGGGGGGGGAGAGGAGGAATTGACTTCTAAGCCAATTGGTTGTAAGGATCAGCTGTGTCTGTGCATGCATGCTTGCTTCCAAACTTCTGCCTTTCCGGTTTCCCTGAGTTTCCATGCTCTCTAGGGACCCATATGTGTCTGTATCCCCAGGATCTCATGCAAAACTGGGGTTCAGTGCAGTTGGGCTGGGATTTCAGTGCTATTAGGCGGTTCTGTTTTCCTCCCGCTAGAGAAAGCCAGCTGCACAATCATCAGTCAGCACTCCGTGTGCACACTTTGGCTTGCAACTTTCCCACACCCCCAGTCCTTTGTCTTTTGCGGCTACCCTAAGTTTCCCTGCATTCCTTCTTTTTCACAACAGTCCAGACTCCCCCATATGAGTCTCTCCTGGAACTGGGGTTCAGTGCAGTCAGAAGTGGGGTTCAGTGCAGTAGAGATTTTCTGTCTCCCTCTCACTAGAGGAAGCCAGCCAGACCCTCCTCCACCCATCCTCTCCACGAGCGTGTCTCCATAACTCAGCTTTTTTTTTTTTTTATAATTTTATTCATTTTTCACAGAGAGGAAGGGAGAGGGATAGAAAGTCAGAAAATAGATGAGAGAGAGACATCGATCAGCCGCCTCCTGCACACCCCACACTGGAGATGTGCCCGCAAGCAAGGTACATGCCCTCAACCAGAATTGAACCTGGGACCTTTCAGTCCGCAGGCCGATGCTCTATCCACTGAGCCAAACCAGTCTCGGCCATACCTCAGCTTTTTATAGCTCCTCTGAGTCTTTTTGAGTCCCTCTCTTTACTTCTAGTTGTAGAATTTCCACTCAGCCAGCTTGCCTGTGGTTCTGGATGGTGTCCATTCTGTCTTTTAGTTGTAATTTTGAAATTGTGCGAGGTAGCAGCTTAGGTGTTCTCCTATGCTGCCATCTTGTTTTCTCTCCTCCACTCTCTTTATTATCTGCCATCATGAGCTAACATTTATTGAATATTCACTGTGTGCCTAGTGCCATTCTAAGCACTTGGCATAATTCACTTACTTTACCCTTCTCACCAAACTATGAGGTAGGAATTATTATTATCTGCCTTTACAGATGAAGAAGCAGGCTCAGTCTCTTGCCCAGTTGGTCTTTGCCAGTGGTACATCTAAGTTTGTAAGTTCTGACCACTAACCATACTTCAATATTCCAGTATCTAGTCCATTATGTTCTGGTTATCTGTGAACTACCCAATGTTTAATGGCTTATGTCTTTGCTCAGTCTGCTATAATAAAATACCATAGGATGCATGACTTAACCAATGTACATATACTTCTCACAAACTGGAGGTTAGGAAATTCAAGATGAAGATTTGGTGAGAGAGTTCCTGGTGTGCAGATGACCGCCTTCTTGATGTGCCCTCACATATCTTCTTTCTTTTCTTATAAGGACACTAATCACAAATGGGATCCCCACCCTCACATCGTCCAACCCTAATCACCTACCAAAGCCTCACCTCAAATATCATCACTTTGTGAATTAGAGCTTTAACATATGAATTTGGCGGGGAGATACAAACATTCAGCTCATAATAGCCTGAAATAACAAAATCATTTGTCATTAGCTCTCTTGATTCCTGGCATAGATGGATGGGCTCAGCTAAATGGTTGTTGCTCAGGTCTCTCATGTGCTTGCAGCCAGATGGGGTAGAGAACAGAAGTCATCTTGAAGTTGGCTTCCTCCTGTGTTGGTGGTCAACCTTGACCATAAGCTAGGACTGACATCATCTCTGTGTGGTCTCTGCTTCCTGTTGGCATCTTTGTTGAAAATCAGTTAGTCATAGATAAAAGAATGATTTCAACAAAGGTGCCAAGTCCATCTTTTCAACAGTCTATCCTGGGACAACTGGGTATCAACGTGCAAAACAATGAAGTTGGGCCCCTACCTCCTCACAACATATATAAAAATGATCTCAAAATGGATCAGGATCTGAATGTAAGAGCTATTAAAAGAAAACACAGGTGTACATTTTTGAGACCAGTGGTTTGGCAATAGATTTGGCAATGGTTTCTTATATGTAATACTTAAAGCAACCAATGAAAATAGATAAATTGGACTTTCTCAAAATTTAAAGTTTTTGTGCTTCAAAGGATACTACAGAGAAGATGAAATGACAACCCACATAATGGGAGAAAATGTTTGCAAATTATGTCTGGTAAGGGTCATGTCTCTAGAATATATTTTGAAACTTCTAACTCAACAATTAAAAAAGACAAATAACTCGATTTAAAAATTGGCAAAGGTCATGGATTAACATTTCTACAAAGAAGATGTACATGTGCAAATAAGCACATAAAAAGACACTTAACATCATTAGTCATCAGAGAACTACAAATCAAAACCACAATGAAATACCTCTTCATACCCACAAGGATGACTGTACCAAGACAGACATTAACAAGTGGTAAAGATGTGGAGAAATTGGAACCCTCATATAATGCTGGTGGGAATAAAATAGTGCAGCTGCTGTGGAAGACAGTTTGGTAATTCCTCAGAAAGTTAAAAATGGAATTACCATATGACCAAGAATTTCCACTCCTAAGTATATGCTGGGGAGAATTGAAAACATATGCCCACACAAAGACTTATACATGAATGTTCATAGCAGCATTATTTACCATAGCCAAAAAGTGGAAACAAATGCCCATAAATTTATACGTGGATAAACAAAATGTGATACAATTCAATATATCATAAAAAGAAATGAAGTACTGATACATGCTAAAATATGGATGAATGTTGAAAACATTAAGTGAAAGGAGTCAGTCAAAAGGCCACTTATTATATGACTCCATTTTTGTAAAATATCTGGAATTAAGACAGAAAGGAGATTTCTGGTTGGCAAGGGAAGGGGGCAATAGGGTGAATGAGGTGTGACTGCTGATGGGTACAAGGTTTCTTTTTGGGGTAATAAAAATGTTTCCCAATTAGATGGTGGTGATATACACAACTTTGTGAATATTCAAAAAATCCCACTAAATTGTATAATTCAAAAGGGTGAATTATATGGTATGTGAATTATGTCTCAATTTAAAAAAAGAAATGACAGTACCAACTATTGACAAGAATGTGGAGCCACTGGAAAGCTTTCATTGTTGCTGAGAGTGTAAAAATACTACTGCCACTTTGGAAAGCTATCTGGCAGTTCCATCTCAAATTAAATATACAGAATATTCTTGACTAATATAATTTGGTTCAACATCATCTATAATAATAAAAGCATAATATGCTAATTAAACCAGACAGCCAAACAACCTTCCAGATGTCATTCTGGAATGTCGTTCCAGATGAAGCCATGACAGTGGGGGCCAAGGCAGAAGCAGTTAGGGCTAATCAGGAAGGCAGGCAGGCAGAAGTGGTTAGAGGTGATCAGGCAAACAATCAGGGTGGTTAGGGGCAATCACGCAGGCAGGCGAATGGTTAAGGGTGGTCAGACAGGCAGACGAGTGGTTAGAGGTGATAAGGTAGGCAGCAGAGTGGTTAGCGGTGATCAGGCAGGCAGAGGCAGTTAGGGGTGATTAGGCAGTTTGGAGTTTTCTAAAAAATAATATAAAATAAATTTTTAAAAAATTGAACTCCCATTTGACCCAGTAATCCCACTTCTAGGAATATATCCTAAAAAATCAGAAACACCAAACGAAAGAATATATACACCTCTGTATTCATAGCAGCACAGTTTACAATAGCTAAGATTTGGAAACAGCCTAAGTGCCCATCAGCAGATGAATGGATTAAAAAATGGGTACATCTACACAATGGAATACTATGCTTCTGTAAAAAACAAAGGACTCTTATTACCATTTGCAACATCATGAGAGCTTTATGCTAAGCTAAATAAGCCAGTCGGAGAAAGGTAAATATCACATGATCTCACTCATTTGTGGACTTAATGAACAACATAAACTGATGAACAAAAATAGATACAGAGACATAGAAGCACTGAATAGACCATCAAACCTCAGAGGGAAGGCAGGGAGAGAGGAGGTAAGAGATCAACCAAAGAACTGGTATGCATGCATATAAGCATAACCAATGGACACAGACACTAGAGGGATGAGGACATGTGCTGGGGGTGGGAATGGCCAGAGAGAGGTCAATGGGGGAAAGGAAAAAAAAAAAGGAACAGGCACAAAAATATAACCCCAGTGAATGATTGGGAGGTCCAAAGGCTGAGTAATAAGCAACAGGAGTACAGGAAAGGGAACAAAGATTGCCAGGGCGCCAAGCTCTTAACCACTGTCTCTGCCCCCGCTTGTCTCTCAGCTACACGCTGCTGCTTCCTCACAGCTGCACCATTGTCCAAAGTGCAGCCCTGGGTTGAGAAAATCAAGATGCCCTTGTCCTCAAGGCAGTCTCTGTCTCTCTTGGGGTTCAACCCTCTTTGGAGCAGAGGGCCTCCCCAGCCCCACATTAGCTCTGGGCTCCATCTGTCCTCAATGCTTGGTTCTGACTTCTGTGGGAAGCTGGGGATGTGGGGAGTTGGTTCTTTGTCACTGGTTTTCCAGGTGGTTTGTAAGCACTCCCAAGGAAATGATTTCAGTAATAAGGAAATGAGACCCCTGTGCAAGCTGAAATTGTATGAGCAATTAACCCCACTGGCCTGATGCCAACAGGAGCGTCCCAGCTGCTTCCCTGGGAGAAAGTCCAGAATCCTGTATATGCTCCCTCCTCTGCTCTCTCTCTCACCTGGGGGATGTCAGACAGAGTGGGTGGACAATAGGGGGGTCCAGGCAGCCAGAGTTGCAAACTCTGACAACATGTCAACCCTCCACGGTACATTCCTGGTGGTTTCTGAGGTTGTGGGGACTCAGAAGGGCATCCTTTGAGATCCCTGTACAGCCCCCACTGACGTAGATGTTCATGGTGATGAATGGGCATGGGGAGCGGGGAGGCAAGCAACTCAGGCTGTGTGTGTCACAAAAATGATAATCACAGTTATTTTCAGCATAACATTCAGACACTTCTGTACCCAGCAAAGAGTCACAGGAGACACTTTCTTCTCATGAGACTCTCTTTATAAGGGAGAAGACCCTTGCCAGGACTGGCCCATGCCCGAGTTAGCTACAAGGGAGACTGGGAAAATGAACATCCAGCATTTTCCCATCCTCAATAGGGGAAGGTAGACTCTGCCTTCAGGAGAGAAGGAAAGGGACGACTGGGTAGGCAGAGTTGGGCTTTGAGTTGCAGTTCACTGGTACAGAAAGGAGGAGGATGACATAAGTTGAGGGACCATTACTCCCATCCAACAATCTCCACTCACCACCACCCTCCTTTGTCTGTGAAGGTCTGAGATAAGGGAGGAGAGAAGAGAGATTGAGGTGCAGGTTCTGGGTGGCTCACACCTGGGGCCTAACTGGCTTCATGGCTTTGGGGACATCAAAACCCTTGCTGAGCCCTCATTCCTTTGTTCCATAGAGTGGGTGGCAGGACTTCTCCCCTGTGTGTGGATTCAGTGGGTTAAATGCCTCTAGAGTTTGGCACATGAAAGTGTTCAGATCCATGCACTTGACATTCAAGCTATGGTTATTAAACACCTACTGTGCACTGGGCCTGGGGCACACACCAAAGAACAGGGCAGGGAGGGCTATGTCCTCCTGGAGCTGGAGAGAGAGAGAGAGAGAGAGAGAGAGAGAGAGAGAGAGAGAGAGAGAGAGAGAGGGGAAGGGAGGGAGAGAGAGAGAGGGAGGGAGGGAGAGGGAGAGAGGGAGGGAGAGGGAGAGGGAGAGAGAAGGGAGAAGGGAGGGGGAGGGAGGGAGGGAGAGAAAGTTAATCACTAGCTAGGGCAGGCTGCACATCTTGTGTCTGGCCATCATGGAAGGCTTCTCTCAGGTGGTGACTAAGGACTGAAACCTTAGTGACAAGAAGAAGCCAGCAGGGCAAAGATCTGGAGTAAAGTAGATGCTCATGGTGAAGAATGGACTGGGGGGGAAGGGGGTAGGCAGCTCAGCCTGGTGTGTGTGTGTCACAAAAATGACAATCGCAGTCATTTTCAGCATAGCATTCAGACACTTCTGTGGCCAGAAAAGAGTCCTCTTGTGAGACTTTTTATATAAGGAGGGATCAGAAGAATGAAAGCTCTGAGGTAGAAATAAAGTGGCACATTCCTGGAAAGCAAGGAGGTGAATGTGACTGGAGGAGAGGGGGTGGGGTGGAGGGAAGAAAGAGAGGGAATGGGAGGAGGGAGAGAACTGGGTCAGGGGAGAGGGAAGAGCTGTCACTGAAAGGCAAGTTCCTCTGGAGCTTGGGGGTTTCTCTGCCCTGAGGGGAAGCTGAGCCCTGACCAGGGTGCTGAAAGGCTAGCACAGGGCAGTGGCTCAGAGCAGGCACCTGGACTGGCTCCACATCCTCCTGCTCAGCCTTGGGCAAGTCCCCAAGCTTCTCTGTGAGCAGCTCTCTCCTCCGCAGCATGGGCTAACACTTAGCACCCGCAGCCCAGGGCTGTTATGAAGTAGGAGGGCCTGACGCACTGCAGGCCCACATCACATGTCAGGCTACAGTCAGTGCCCTGCTCTGTCCTTTGTAGCTATGCCACCTGGACAAGTCTCTCGCCCTCTCTGAGCCTCAGATTGGTGGCCTGTCAGATAGATAGGGACTGCAATGCTTTCTGGGAATAGTGCTGGGAGGATAAAGTGAGGGAGTGAGTGCCAAAGCTATGCCTCCCACCCCAGGCCAGGGAGTGCTAGATCCCTGGGCTCCAGGGTCTTTGTCGCATTAGTTGGGATGGATGCCAAAAACTCTGGCTTTGTGGTGGGCCCTCCTTCCCCTTGGAAATAGCATGTCCCTCACTTATTGGGGCTGGCACACCTCCCTGCTGTGCAGCCCATGGCTGAGCTTAAGGGCGCAGGTGGTGCTCTCCTGGGACCTGGCCTCCCTTGAGCGGGTATCTGGGAGCGTCTGGCAGTAGCGAGAGAAAGGCATTATAAGAAAGCCAGTGAGCAAAGTGTGAGGCCTGCTCTCTCCTGTTAATAGCTCGCACAAGAGCCTCTTTGCCATCAGATTCAATTTATTCCCATCTGGGCCCTGCTGTCTCCATCAATTCGGCTCATAAAGAGAGGTGGACGGCTATGACCTGGGCCACCACAGAGGCCTCTTCTAAGCTAATTAATGGGTCTGACAATCCCTTTAATACTTCTGTGCTTAATACCCTAAAAGGGAAAAAATGAACTGAGGATGGGGGTGGGAGGGATGAGGTGGGAGGCTGCAGCTGGCTGGTGGGGGGTGGGGTAGGGGCAGGGGGATGGTGACTCTGGAGAAGTGGGGGAGGCCAAGAGCACAGCTCCAGGAGCCCAGCCTCAGCCTCTTCTCTGTGACCCTGAGTGGCTAGGCCCCCTGTTTGAGCCTCAGCTTCTCACCTACAAAGCAGAGTGTGTGATGGTAAGAACAAGAGGCAAGTTGGTGTTGGCGCTGAGCTCCCTTTGTGTGCGACAAACCCTAGGAAAAAGGCATTCAAGCATGCTGTAATTGTATAGGGCAGTTCTAGAAGAATACATGGGAATCTGCAGCCTGGGGGTCTCTGAGAGAGACTCGCCTTTTATAATAAGTACCTGAGAGCGGATCATGGCTCAGTACGTCTTAGGTGAGGGGCTGAGCAAGGGTCTTCCCCTCTCTCTCCTCAGGTCCTCTTCTGTAAAATGCAGGTAAGAATAATGCCTTGCTCCCAGGGCTATTACACGAAGTAATGCTGTAAGGACTAAGATGCTTCCCAATAAACATTAGCTGTCACACTTGTTATTGTGATCTGAATTCTTATCCAGTGTGTATATTAGCTGGTCAGCCACAGTCACTCCAGAATTTCCTAGTGGGTAAGCTAAGGCTTTGTGAGGCCTTCTCTCTCTATTGTGGGACTTCTATTCCACTGGGGGTTCTCATAACAATCACATAGAATACACCCAGAGCAAACCTCAGAGCTCAAAACCACCTCTAACCTGGTGACTCGTATTGAGCCAGCTCTTGGTTCTCTCCTGGCCTCCAGAGTTATATGTCCTGTCAACCCAGGCAGGGGCTATGAGCAAGAATGTGCTGGATTCAAGGAACTGAAGGAGCCAAGAGAGGATGAGAGAGAGGAGTGGGAACTGGGTTGGAGAGGTGGGCAGGGGCTCGACTACTCAGTGTTGTAGGCCATAATGAGAAGTTTGGATTTTATATAAAGTGATTGGAGAACTTGAAGTTGGGCAGTGGTACCAGATGGTTTTCATTTTTAGAACATCTTGCTGGATGTTAGGTCACATTCTGGTGATCTGCTGTATAACAAAGTGCCCCCTAAAAGGGCTTTGGAAGAGTCATTTTGTTTTGCTCACAATTCTGTGGGTGTTGGTGGGAGCTGGCTTCTTTATCTCACATCTGGTGTCTTGGTGTTCCTCGCCTTTCTCTGTCCTCCAGGTGGTGTCTCACCATCCAGGCCTCTCCAGCATGGCGTGCCTGAGCTTCTTGCACAATGCTGGGCTCAGGGGGGAAGGGAGTTGAACTTCTAACACAGTATAACTGGAAACCATCAGGCCAGACAAGAGCTGTGTACAGAACCAGCACATCACCACTTCTGCTGTATTCCATCAGCCAGAGGAGTCACTGGCCCCTCCTGGGCTCAAGAGGTGAACCAGCAGAGTTCACATTGCACAGAGAGTGTGAAAGAGTGCTGAGACTGGGGTGAGCGTGGCAGCCCTGGCATGGATAGATGGTGGGTGAGAGAGAGGGACACCCAGTGGCTGTTAGTCAAGGGAGAGCTGAGGATTCTGGGCATAGGCTGGTGGCCATGGGAAGAGAAGTGTATGAATTAGAGAGATGAGGGAGGCAATACCCATAGAATTTGGTAATTGAGTAGATGGGATGAGGATGAGAAAGGGGTTAAGAGAGGTTCCCAAGTTTTTTTTTTTGACTCAAATCATCATACTAACTATGTCTTTTATTTTCTGATGCTTTGACATCCTGGGGCTGTGCTGACTCTGGAGGGGCTGCCCCTCCCAGGGCCAGTCAATTCCTAGAGACAGTAAAGGATTTATTTTTTTGAACATGATTTTCTAATACAAACTAACCTAGAGCCCACATATCCCCACCTCCACTATGGAGCTCTCACACTCAGAGCCATGGTTCAGCTGTCCTAATGACACAGAACCAGGTACCAGACGGCTTGGGACAGCCCTACACCCCAGAGTCCCAAAGTTATCCAAATCAGCCAATCCCAAGCTTGGTTACCCTGCCTCTCGTTCCTTCCCACAGAAACCACAATGAAGGCTCTTGCCCACCCCCAGCCTCCTGACTGACCCTGGGGCTTCCCTATGTTTCCTCCCCACCACACCCCCATGGGATCTTGGAATATAACAACCTACCTTTTCAATGGCAATTGTTTCTCGATCAGTAAGCCTACCCATATGTGAATAATAAAGCTTGAATTTTACAACAGCCATGAGATCAGGACACCCTGGGAGTGTGCACTGGGGGAGGGCTGTCTGCTTTGGCTTTCCAGAGTGAAAGAGAAAGGGCAGAGAAAGCCCATACTTCTGGGGCCCTCCCGCCCACACCTGTCCCTTTCTCTAGCATGAGAGTGTTCCCATGGCAACCAAGTGACATTGGCCAATCCTTTTCTCCAACAGGTGGGCTCCATTAGGAATTGAAGAATGGAGAGAGGATGAGTGGCCTGTTTCTCTTAATTAAAAAAAAAAAACATATAGCTTTAGTTTCATTTATATTAAAAGATATTCCAAGAGAGATAGTAGCTATCTCATTCTCCCATCTCTAACACAACGACTGTTTTCTTCAGGACCCAGGCTTTTACTTATTTGCTCAATGGACATTTCCATTTTCCTCCATTGCAGTCACAATGTGCACAGTTGTGTGTGCTGGTATGTACGGAGTGGGTGGTGACCATGCAGTTAGCACCCCATGGAGATCTTTTCCTTGGATCTCCCTGGTCTCCTGGCTGATGGCTTAGTTAGTTGTTGCCATGGAGGGGAGGAGGGTGGGTGCTTCTTACCTGCAGCTGTTAAGTACAGCGGGGCAGACATAGCAGGGAGGGATGTCCAGAAACAGGGCCAGGTCCAAACATGACATAATTGAGCATGATCTGAAGGAGAGGGCTGAGTCTAGGAGCCAAGTCACTGTGGGTGGCAGAGGTGACTGCCAAACTGGGCAGGAGCCCATGGCCAGCTGATCCTGGAGTATATTTGGCTGCTGCTACCCAGGACAGCACGGGCACTGGGACCTCCTGGGCAGATGCACCATATGCTGCCTAAGTGGTCCTGGTGTTGGGCATGTTGATGGTTTCTCATTTTGGAGGCATTATTTAAAGATGACTCAATAAAGAACAAAGAAGGGAAGGAGAAGCTGTTATAGAATAAGAGACTGAAAAGACACACAGTGACCAAACACAATGCATCACCCTTTTTTTGCATCCCAACTCCCAACAAATCAATTCTAAAAGTTTAAACATTAAAGTTATCTAAAGACATTTAGGAAAATTTGAACATGGGCTATGAAATAAAAGACTTAAAAACTGTTTATTTGGGGGGTATGATGATATTATGATTCAATTTTTTAAAAGTCCTTATCTGCTAGAGACACAAACTGAAGTATTTATGAGCAAAATGAAATAGTCTGGGATTTGCTTTACTAAAAAAAAGTGTGTGTGTGTGAGTGAGCACCCAAGTGTGTTGTGGGGTAGGGTGAGGAGAGATGAAACAATATTGACTGTGAGCTGATAACTGTTGAAGCTGAGGATGACACATGGGCTCATTATCCTATTCTCTTTATGTACCTTTGTGTAGGTTTGACATTTTCTATAACAAAATGGTAAAAAGTGCTCCAACCAATATATTCTTGTTCATTGCTTTTTTCACTCCTTTTGCATTGCTTTCTGAGGATGAATTCCCACGAGCGGCATTACCGGATCTAGGGCTTTGACATGTGCAGTCAAAATCGCTCTTCAATAAGACAGTGCTGGTTTATGTGGCTGTGAGCAGAGGAGGAGTTGGAGGGTGTGCACTCTTGCTGGGCAGCCTTGCCTCCACTTATTCACATTTTTTAAAATCCTCATCTGAGAATATGTTTATTGATTTTGAGAGCGAGAGGGAGAGAGAGAAAGAGAGACTGGGATCGAACCCTAAACCTAGGTATGTGCCTTATGCGAGAATCAAACCTGCAACCTTCTGATGCATGGATGATGCTCCAACCGAGTGCCTGGTCAGGGCAACTTTTTCGATTTTTAATTTTTACTAATTCAATAGGTGTAAAGCTTTACTATATTAATTATTTCGTTTTCAGCTCTTTGATTACAAGGAAGATGAGACATTTGATCCTGGTTCGCCACTAACTGCATTTCTTTCTGCCCCTGGTCCTTTGCAAACTTACCTATAGGATGTTTGTTTTTTCTGTTTTATTTTATTTTTTAAATTTAATCCATCTTTATTGTTCAGATTATTACAATTCTTCTTCTTTTTCCCCTCCATAGATCCCTTCCACCTGGTTCCGACCCCACCCTCTGCCCTTACCCCCTGACACTGTCCTCATCCATAGGTGTATGATTTTTGTCTAGTCTCTTCCCGCACCCCCCTATTTTCAGTCCTCTCCTGTTCTATGCCCCTGATTCTATTATATTCACCAGTTTATTCTGTTCATTAGATTTTTAATTCACTTGATTTTTAGATTCACTTGATGATAGATATGTATTTGTTGTTCATAATTTTTATTTTTACCTCCTCCTCTACCTCCCCCCCCTCCTCCCCCTTCTCCTCCCCCTTCTGTTCCCCCCTCCTCCTCCTTCTTTTAGCATTTCATACAATACTGGTTTGGTGTTAATGAACTCCTTTAGCTTTTTCTTATTATCTGACCTTCAGTTCTGAATGATAGATTTGCTGGGTAGAGTAATCTTGGTTGTAGGTTCTTGCTATTGGTCACTTTGAATATTTCTTGCCACTCCTGTCTGGCCTGCATAGTTTCAGTTGAGAAATCAGCTGACAATCGTATGGGTGCTCCCTTGTAGGTAATTAACTGTTTTTTTCTTGCTGCTTTTGATATTCTCTCTTTGTCTTTTGCTCTTGGAATTTTAATGATGATGTGTCTTGGTGTGGTCCTTTTTGGATTCCTTTTGTTCAGGGTTCTGTGTGCTTCCTGGACTTGTAAGTCTTTTTCTTTCACCAGGTGGAGGAAGTTTTTTGTCTAGATTTCTTCAAATAGGTTTTTAGTGTCTTGCTCTCTCTCTTCTTCTGGCACTCCCATAATTCAGATGTTGGTATGCTTGAGGTTGTCCCAGAGGCTCCTTACACTATTTTCAATTTTTTGGATTATTTTTTCTTTTTTGCTTTTATGGCTGAGTGTTTTCTACTTCTTTGAATTTCAAATCTTTGACTTGATTCTTGTGGTCCCATAGTCTGCTGTTAGGTCTCTGTATAATATTTTTTATTTCAGTCAGTGTATGTTTAATTTCTAGTTGGTCCTTTTTCATAGCTTTGAGGATCTTGCTCATATCCTCAAGGGTCTGGCTAAATTTATCGGCCTTTTCTAGGAAATTCTTGAAAAACCTTATAACAATGGTTTTGAACTCTATATCCATTTGTTTGCTTTCCTCTGTTTCTTTCATTTGTGACCTGTTTCTTTGTCTCTGCATTTTAGCTGCTTCCCTGAGTTGATAGAGTGACTGTGTGCTAGATGTCCTATAGGGCCCAGTGGCTCAGCCTCTCCAGCTATCTGAGGTGGACACTCTTGATGCACCCCTTTTGGACTGTGTGTACAGCCTTGTTATAGTTAAGTCTTGATTTTGTTTGTGTCACTGGGTAGAATTGAGCTCCAGGCCAATTGACTGTGAGTATCATCTGTTTCTATGCTGGGAAGCTATGCTGGAGACACTCTTATGAGGCAACACTTGCAAAATTGCAAAAGCCTCTGTGCTTGGCTTGGATGGCATGGAGTCTGAGGGTGGAGCAGACAGCCTTGGCTTCCTGTCAGCTCTGCCCTATGAGGCCCCTGTGTCTCAGTGTCCCTCAGTAATCACTGCAAGCACCTCTGAGAGAAAGCCGCCCTTGAGTTTTGCTCCTGCCAGACAGTTCAGATCCCCCCCAAGTGAGTCTCAGTTCCCAGAGTCTCACCCGGAACTGGAGTTCAGCACAGTTGGGGGCTTCCATCTCCCTCCCACTTGAGAGAGCCAGCCACACACACAGCTGCTAGTCTTCTCTGCATGTATCTCCATACCTTAGCCTTTTGCAGCTCCTCTGAGTCTGAATATGCATTTTTCTTTCCTTCTAGTTGTAGAATTTCCACTCAGCCAACTTGCCTGTGGTTCTGGATGGTGTTCATTTTGTCTTGTAGATACAGTTTTGAAATTGTTGTGCAAGGCAGCAGTTTAGATGTTTACCTATGCTGCTATCTTGGTTTCTCCTCTGATTTACCTATAGGATTTTTGATGTTAATATTTTCACATATTTGCCAAACTTCAACTATATAAAGAAAGTATAGATTCATTTTTCCCCCAAAATTAATCTCCCATTAACCAACATAATTTTGTAAATTACTTTTCCTTCACCATCATTTGGTCTTGATTATTGTGTGAATAATGAACTCCTCTTTTATCTGATGGGAGTTTGTTGCAAGGCTCTACTGAATTATTATTCCAGCCTCATCTCAATTTGGGGACCAGCACCACACACTATGTCAGTAACTTTTACATAGAGTATGTCCTGGCTTTATACTCAGGCCTGTCAGACCCTCTTCTCTCTCCATCTCCTCATGATCCCCAATATCCTGGGCCTGTAGTTAGGAAATTTGGTCTGAATTCCAGTTTTGTCACAGGCAAGAAGGCACAATGTGTGACTTGACACTTTGGTGAAATGCGTGCACTTAGTAGGTGCTCAGCACATGCTTGCACATCAGGATTTAAAACTGGTGCCTACGGGTAAGTGAACCTAAAACTTGGGTGAGCTTGGGAGAGTTGAAGGTATCTCCTCCATCTCCCTTGGCAATGCTTAGCCAGCCTGCAAAGCCAGGGCTTGTTACTGGTGTGGCTGCTGGGCAGCAAGGCACCTCAGACCCATGTGAGACACAGCTGAGCTTGGCCTTGTTTCCATGGTTACTACCTCAGGATGGGAAGTACTCAAGCATTCTGCCAAGGAGGCTCTTCCAACACGAGGCATCAGTTTGTCCCTCCATGAGGGACTATGTATGTTCCTCCTGGATAGTTGGGGTGGGCCAAAGGGCACAGGTGGGGAGTGTCACAGGGAGGGACCAGAGAACCAAGCTTGTCTGGCCAGGATCAGGGAGTGTGTCTTCTGGTCTCCAAGAAGCAGGCACTGAGATGGAGGAAGTGGTAGTACGGGCAATGGGAAAGCCTTGGTCTGGGTGCAGGGCTGATACCTGGGAAAGGAAAGGAAAGGAGGGAGGATGGGGAGGAAGAGCCTCAGACTGTAGTGCAGCCTGGAGACACCCTGACCATGCTCTTGGGGAACCCCAGAGCTTAGACTGACCTTGGGGCCCTGGGCTGGTTTGAGCAGCAACTCCGTAACTCTCTATGCCTCCACATGAAGCTACGTTGGATCCTGAAGGCACAGGAGCTACAGGCTGTCAGCCAACTACATTCCTCTGCTGGAGGGAGCATGAGCTGCCTCTTGCCCACCACATGGCCTTCAAGGGTCCTGCCCCTCCCCATGCATCCTGACATGATGGGGCTGGCATCAGAGTGTCATCCCATCCAGGCAGAGAAGCAGCATCACATCAAGCCCGGGAGGACACCCCTCTTGACACTCATTCCCATTCATAGAAAAGCTGGTGGCCACATTTATGGCTCCCAGGACACTGTTAGATGGAGGACCCTGGGGCTGTGCTGGGAGGCTGGGCACAAGAAGAAGAGGCTGTACCCTCCCAGTATCTGCTCAGAGGTCAGGGGCAGGTGGAGGGACATGAGACATGCAAGCGTGTGGACAGCAAGGTGCTGTGTGCCCACATGAAGAGGCTTTTATGGGAGGTGAGAGTGAAGGGAGGTCTCTTGGGGCGAGAGCTGGGCTGTGAATGGTGATAGAATTCATAGGGGAGAAGGCAGAGGAATGTGATGCAGGATGCTAGAGAAAGGAGCTGTGTGGCCTATGGAGGAAATGGCTGGGTAGGAAGGGCAGAGCCAAAGAATGGAGAGTAGGGCATTCAGGAGGTGGGAAGGTGCCGTGGAGAATTGTTCCAGAGGAATTCAGGGAGAGTATTAATGAGCATTTGTTGTGTGTCTACTGCCAGTTGGTCCTGAAGAATAGAAACATCTTTTCTTGTGTGACTCCCTCTACTGGCCTCTGACTCATCTCAGATGGCCCCTGGTCCACTTTGCTCCAGCAGAATGGGCCTCTCTCTTCTGGAGTGCTCAGAACGTTTGCATTTTCTGTTCCCTCTGCCCAGAACACTTTTTGTGAGCCCCTGTTCATCCTTTAGGTTTCAACCCCCAAACCTCCTTCTCTCTGATTACCCCTCTAAGGAACCCCACCCAATAAATAGTCTTATTATTACATCACCTTTCTTCATTACATCTGACCCAACCTCTAATTAACCACATAATTTTTTTGGTTTTCTTGTTTCTTGTCTGCCTCTCCCCCCCCCCCCCCAGATTTATCAGCTCTAAGAGGCCAGGGACTTTGTCTGGTCAATGACTTTACAAACAGCTCCTAAGCCATAGCAGGTGCTCCACAAATCTTTGACCCTTAGACCCTTCCCCATGAAAATAGAGTGGACCCTGCCCACTTAATTTTCCTGAGGAAGCAGGGAGTCACTGCTTCTTGACACAGTGGAGAGGGAATGTGGATTTCCACAGGGGTGTGCAGTGACCAAGTAGCCTTGCATGTGTCACCTGCTCCCTCTGGGCCCCATTTGCTCATTAAATGAAGCAGAGAAAAGAACAGCCCCACTCGGGGTGGGACATGTGAGAGTGGGAAAGACAGCACTACTAAAAACCTCTTACACGGGGCCCTAGCAGGTGTTCTCAGTGGTTAGAGCATCGGCCCCATGCACTGGAGGGTTACAGATTTGATTCCAGGTCAAGAGCACATACCTGGGTTGCAGGTTTGATCCTGGGCTGGTCAGGGCACATGCAATCAACATGTCTCTCTCAACACATAGATGTTTCTCTCCTTTTTTTTTTTTTTTCCTCTCTCTCCCTTTCCCTTTCTTCTTCCACTTTCTAAAAATCAGTGGAAAAAAATATCCTTAGTGAGGATGAAAAACTTGCTACACAGGGCCAGCCCCCCTACAAGCTTCTCTCCTCCCTTCTCCATGCCATGTCCAGGCCACAGATGCCCCAGTCATCCTGGCCTATGGTAGCTGCCCCTCTTACAGAAAGCTGCAGGCCTCTACCTGAGCTGGGAGGAGGCCTGAGCGTGACGCTCTTCCACAGGGTGGAAGATGTGTGAGGGATTTATGGGACAACACTCAAAATGAAAAGCAATTCAATTCAATTCCAGGGTGGCAAGAGGCTTCCTGGAGCCTGGCTAAGTGGGTCTGGAGCAGTGATCAGCCTTGCAAATCTTCTAGCGTGTTTTCTGCATCTGGGACCTCCGCGCATGAGTCATTGGGGTAGGGAGCCAGGAAGCTGGGCAGCCAGCCGGCTGCTCATCAATTAAACTCCTCTCCATTTAATTAAGACATAAAACATCACCCTGTGTGTCTGTGAGAGGGGCGAGACACACTACTAAAGACATGGCAGCCACTGCAGCCGCCCCCTGCTGCCTATATCAGACACCTGCCGGGCTGAGAGGCAACCATGGAGTCACACTGCCTGTTTCCTGCACAGGATGCAGCAGCGCTGATGTAGGCTGCTCACATGCTGGCAGTGACATGCAGCTCACTACCGACAGCCCTCTGCTGCCTGAGACAGGCCAGGCAGGCAGAGCGGTTAGGGCATGGCCTCTGGGGCTTGCTGCCTGCGGTTAGGCTACCTGGCTGTGTGATCTGGCCAGTTCTAGCCGCTCTGACCCTCAGGTTCTCCATCTAAAGGTGGAAGGCCAAGTATCTGTGGGTGATTTGGAGGACTGACTGAATGTTCACAGGACATTTTGCTAGACCCCAGAATGTAAACCCCTCTCTGCACTGGCAGCTGCAATGCCCTCCTGCTTTTACACCTCCGTCTGCTGTCCCATTTCCTCCCAGACAGTCCACTCCACCCAGTCTTCAGCCTGGGCCTCAAGTCACCTCTAGGCCACACATGAGATGCCAGGTCCAGCTTACCTTCTGGACTGGGCAGTCTAAGGGTAAAGCCCAGTCTAATTTACCTTCATGTCTCCAGTGACCAGCATAAGCCTTAGGTAGGCACAGGGACAGCAGGTTTCCTGAATGAATGAATGAATGAATGAATGAATGATTCCTTCTAGGACTATTTTGTGCTTCAGAGAATAAGATAAAAAGGGATGATGTGCTAGAAAATTGCCTTTTTGCAAACCAAATCCACTTAGAATTCCATTTCCCTCTGGAGGTCCTCTACATCTCTGAGCCTCGGTGTTCCCATTTGCAAAATGGGTGTCTCATGGGCACCTGCTTCATATCCATTTTTCACTTCTTCCTTATTTTGTGGGAGAAGCAGCCATTGTCTCCACACATGTGAAAAAGCATCCCTTTCCAGGCAGCTGGGGGCAGCCACAGGACTGTGACCTGCCAGTAAAATGTTGGTGGGGTCTCCTGGGGACCCCGGGAAATCAGGCCTGGCACTGGACCCTCTCTCTGGGACCTGCTGCTTCTGGACTCCTCCCTGCATGACAACAAACCTCTTTAGGTTTAAGCCTTTGCGGATGGTATCTTCTGTTTCTTAGAGTTGAGTTCATTCCTCATGAGTGCTATGACGTCACCACACATGGAGCACACAGCACCCACGCCCTGCACAGAGCAAATGCTCCATCAGTGTGTGTTGGTTCACATCCAGCCAGGCTCGCTGTTGTGCTGACCTGCATGACAAAGCCTCTTTCAGAACTGGCCACAGACTGTACCTCAGCCACAGCCTGCCCTCCTGGACCAGGCCAGAACCATCAGTGTGTACCACTGGTCCCAGGAGAGTGAGAGCAAAGTCTGCTACAGCCGCAAGCAACCTTGGCCTGTGAGCTGACCCTGGCAGATGGGCATGGCTTTGCCACAAGGAAATGAGAGGAATGCCCATCCAGATGGAGAGGGCCCTTCATGGGGAAGCTCAAGGCAGCAACTCCTGTGACCTGGCTGTGGTGCCTACAGGGAACAGGGGAGGTTGTGTGGGAGAGTCAGGTTGGTGTGGAAGCAACCTTAATTAATGTCAGGCTTCATTCTGTAAACTGGCATTCCCCAACCTCCTGTCGCTGCATTTTTGGTCGTGGTGTTGGACCACATATGCTTTTATTTACTTCATATGTTTTCTTCAATTCTGTTCATTTTTAAAAACTTAAACAACTGTGTCTGTAAATCCCCACAAAAAATTGGAAAGCCAGTTCCACTTGCCATCACAGAAAGGTGAGTGTAAAGCAAACACAATGAACTACAATAGCAACCAATTCTTACTCACATTTTCAACCTGCCAAGGCCCTGGGCCTCATGCCTGCACTCTTTCTCTGTCAAAAAGGGAGATTAACACATGTTAGAAAGGTGTGAAAGACAGTTTAGAAGCAAACTGAGACTTTCTGAGGGATGCAATAAGTAGGATTAAGGAAGAGAATTAAAAGGGATTTGACGTCATCATGACACGAGGCCTGACTATGCCAATTGTCAAGCATGGCCAAGGGCAGAGCCTCTGAGGACTGTAAGGCCTAGTAGGGTCCTGAGCAAACAGAAAATATAATCAGTGGGTTTTCATGATTTGATTCATGTAGGGCAGTGAATTTCAACTGCTGTGCTGCAAGAATTTTTAAAACATTCAATACCTGACTCTTCAATCAGGGCACTGACCTCTTTTCTCTTAGATTGTCAAATTAAAAAAATGACAACAGCCAACACAACAATTGCTGTCCAGTGTGAATGAATAAAAATTATACCTACTTTTTTTGTCAGTTTGGCAAAAAATATGTAATATATTTTTTGGTGTGCTGCAAAATTTTAGTAATTATGACTGCCACGAGATGCAAAAGTTTGAAAGTGCTGATGAAGGGCAAATGGAGATACAAGGTCCTTCCAAAGGGAGGAGGTTGCATAGGGGAGTAGAACCTGGGATGCAGGACTTCCAAAGTAGTTTTCTATCTCCTTCTGCTATCTGATGGCGGCCTCGCCTTCCTTGCTGGGTCTGAGGATCTGTTTCACTTTGATTCCCCTTCTCCCTGGATGGGAATTATCCTAGGGTGTACAGGAGGGGCCTACACCTGAGTCATAGAAATGGAGAATGTGATGGGAGAGGACATTGGACAGATCCCAGAACTTTTGATCCTAGGTTGCGTGCTCAGGAATAACTTCTCCCGGAACCAATAGCAAGGCCACAGAGGAGCCACTAGGATGGAGATGGACAAATGTGCTTTTCAAAGGGTAGACTGGAGGGCTGGAACCTGTGAGCTGGAGGAGATCTACCCAGGGAAATTCTAGGATGGACCATTATATGGAGAACACTTAAAAGCAAAAGGCTGATCACCAGGAGTTCACGGGCTCAATGGAAAACAAATATCATTTGCCACAAGTAGACGGTATTCATCAAATAAATACAGTGCCATTCACTGGGTACTAGCTTTAGTTGCTATCAATCTCCGTTTGCTGCACTTAAATAAAGAGAGCTTTATTTACTAAGAAGAGACATTTTAAAATAACAGCTAATATCATTAAGATTCTTGTGTGCAATCTAGAATAAAACAGGGCTCTCAGTTTATGACCATTTATTTCATTTATTTTTTATTGAGGTATAATTGACATATATTCATTTTGACATAATGATTCAATATTTGTATACATTGTAGAATGATCACCACAATAAGTCTAGTTACCATCTGTCACCTATCATAGTGACAAATTTTTTTTCATATATGAGATCTTTTAAGATTTACTCTTTTAACAACTTTCATACAATGCAGTACTATTAATAGTAGCCACTATGCTATACATGATCTTCCCTGACTTATTTTATAGCTGGAAGTTTGTAATTTTTGAGTCTCTTCACCCATTTTCCCACTCCCATCCCTGCTTCTGGATAACCATTTTATCAACCTTTATTTTGGGGTAAATTCTAGCTAATGCAATAGCACAAGAAACTGAAATAGGAGGTATAACTTCTGTAAAGAAGCAGACAAAAATGATCATTAATTAATGTGTGTACA
>PVJN01031625.1:0-24728 GCA_004026805.1 Lasiurus borealis | reverse complement strand
GAGCAGGGGGCAGCTGATAGATGATTCTCTCTCATTGTTGATATTTCTTTCTTTCCCTTCCTCTCTGAAATCAATAAAAATCTATACATTTTTAAATGCATAAAAATAATATACTTGGCTCTCTAAACTTTACTGATCTATTATTAACTTTTATAGCAATTTATACACTTCTTAAATTGTCTCAGAAAAAGCCCTCCTCCCATTTTCTAGGTCCCCAAACTCAATTGTTCTAGACATAGTTTTCATCATGTTATAAATTCAATATGAATTGTTTTACTAATATATGCTAATTTGGTTTTAAATTTACTTTTCCCCAAAATTTATGTACACATAAAATTGTTATGGCATATAAAAATAAGCAATCTCTAAACACTGTTTTCCTTTCAGTCCTTATTTTATTTTTAATGATAAAAATAATCCCACTTGTTTACTCTGATAATTACTCATTCAAAAGTGTAACTTTTAAGTATATGTTAACACTATAAACTTAACTTTATAGAATTTATGGCATTATCTCTGCTAGATGGTAATCATCTAGCCATCAGTATAGGTTAAATTTAGGTGTTTTGTGTCTAGCACAGTGAATTGTTACCTTGAACTTGCACAATAAATGATTGCTAAATTTAAGTGCAATTGATATTCAGCATAATGATCATGAGTCAGAATTAGATATAAGAAATATAATAATGTATAATAGTTCTAGGTAATTTTTATTAAAAAATTTGACATCAGAAAAATAATTAACTTTTTTTCTTCTAAAAACCACCAAGAGTGCTCTAGGTGCTTTAGCTCAGTGGATAGAGCATTGGCTTGTGGACTGAAGGGTGTTGGGTTTGATTCCGGTCAAGGGAACATGCCTAGGTTGTGGGCTTGATCAACAGTAGGGGCAGCAGGAGGCATTCAATCAATTATCCTCCTCATTCACATGTCTGTCCCTTTCCCTTTCTCTCTGAAATCAATAAAAACATATTTTTTTTAAAATTAAAAAAAAATACACCAAGAGAAAGCAGTTTGGACTGCATGGGAAATAAAAAAGATGATAGGGCAGAATATCCAACAAGATTGGATAATTGGTCAAATTTTATTTTTAATCAGTTTTCCTAAAATTTGATCACTTGATTTAATTCATTTGGTCTTTGATGCTTTGGAAATTTGTTTATAAATGACACTGAAGTCCTCAGAATGTGCTTACACATGATCCAGGGATTCCTTGCCAGCACTAGGAGGCAAAAACATTATTTTTCCTTTTTGAGGGTGAAGAAGTTCACAGAGGTCATGGCTGGTCAGACTTCTTCCACAATGAAATGTTTCCAACAGGTATAGTGAATCTTCACTCAGTCAGTAAAATTAGAGTCCTGTCGTAAACATTTTCTGTATTATTTATTCACTCCATGGTATCATCCAAAAGAGTTGTGTGATTCTGACAAAATTTGATTCTCTAAAGAAATATATTTAAAAACACAAAGCTTTTGTCTACCAATCTGAAACAAAGTTGTAAGGTCTGGATTATAAATCCTTTGAGGACAAAGACCATTTCATTTTCTCTCTCATAACGCTTCATCATTCTAGACCACTGATGGACATAAAATAGATGTTCAATGCCCTTATAGGTTGAATAATTGACAAGAGTTTCCAAATAGGCTTTATATTTTTCAATTTTACATGATCTTATTGAAGTTTACTCCTGGGTAATGTTAATTTATGTTACTGTGTTGAGTAAGATCTATAATTCACATTTCTGCTGATTAGTAAGCTTTCAAAAGTTGTTGAGCAAAATGAGCATGGTGTAATCAGCCACAGGTTCAGAAAAGACACTAAGAGGCTTTGTCTTGCTTATTATTTTATTCATCAGTGTATTGATTCTTCCTGTTTTGATGTTCCAGAATTATATGAATCCCAATTACACTTGTTTTTAGAAGCCTGGGTTTTATTTGGAAAAGGTCATCTTTTCCACTAACAATTTATTCCATTCTCAACTTCACTAGTATAAAATGTGCATTTGGAGTCTCTCCATCAACAAACATGACAAGTATCTTTACAAAAGAATAGTCCCAAAAGATAGATGTTTGGAGAGTACTGATGTGCAAATTCAAAATGAATGAGTCATGTTCTGGTACTCATTCTACTATTTGAGATTTTTTTTAATTTAAATGTACTTACCTATCTGTATTTAATTAATTGGGGTGACATTGGTTAATAAAATTATACATGTTTCAGGTATACAATTCTATAATACATCATCTGTATATTGTGTTGTGTGTTTACCACCCCAAGTCAAGTCTCCTTCTACTATTTGTGATTTTTTTAGCCTGTTGTACTATACAGTGGTACCTCAAGATACGAGTGCCCTAACATATGAGATTTTTGAGATACGAGCCTTCGAGTGAGCGATTTCTGCTTTGAAATATGAGCAACATTTGAGATAGGAGTAATCATGCGGATCGGCCGGCTGCACACAACCCACCAGTTTTCTGCGACTCCAGCGTCTCATAGTTTCCCACGCCTCAAGGTTATGGAACGAATTAAACTCGTATCTTGAGGTGCCACTGTATTTAAGTATTTATGCCTTGGTCTATAAAATAGAAACATTACCTCCTGAAAAGTTACAAGGACTAACCAGTAAAATAAATTTTAATATAAATGCGTATGCTTACATAGCGAATCATAATTGGTATGTAAAAAAAGATCAAGCATCAAATTGCATGTGACACATTATTAGACACTATAAAGAAGGTTAAAATTACAGCCTGAGAAATGATTCTTCTTTAATTCTCCTCAAAATTAAGTTAAAAGCTTCCTGTATAAAGTTTTTGACTATGCAGTCTTAAATGTTTAGTATTTAATAAAATAGGTTTACATCATATCCCGTAAATAATGAGAGAGGCTTGCTAGCCATCTTAGCTTGGTAAAAAACAAAAACAAAAACAAAACTACTTAACAATCTAGCTGTTGTTAATCTTTTCAAATAAAACGGTTGTGTTTAAAGAGTGATAAGTTACCATTATGGCCCAATTATTGGTGCTTAATATAGATATGATCAAAATATTTGCAATGGCATAAAGAATCCACAGAATCCAATTGTCTTGTTTCTAAACTTTACTGTGCTATTATTAAATTTTATAGCAACTTACACACTTCTTAAATTCTACAGATTCTTCTTTTTAAATTTTTTATCTAGAGAGAAATATAATTGTCATACATGCTCATTATAAAAAAAGAAATCATTACAGTTACCAAACGTGCTTTGTTTAAATGTGTGTAAATGTTCTTTCTGAGTGAATCTTTAAACTATTCCCATCAACCCCCCTCCTTGCAAAAAACACACATATATATGTACACACATATACGTATTTGAATAGATTTTTCCATTGCAAAATAAGTAAACAGGAAATCTATCTACACAATTATAGCAGCATTAGATGTTTCAGATACTTAGGGCAACTGATATCAGTCATAGAGTTTTCTATAGAAATTGTTTCCTTCATGCTTCTTGTCCTTTGTTGAATCATCATTTGGTGGATACTACTAAATCTGCTAACATCACATAGGACATTCTTATAGTCATGTGTTGATGTTCCAAGATCTATGTCATGAGTATTAAAGGTATTGATATTTTATATCTTTAATTTAAAGTAGATAGAAAAGGTAGACAGCTCTAAGCAGGAGTGGGAAATGGAACAAAGAATATATCTGAACTAGAATTAAAAATCAGTAGATTCTGAACCTAGTCCCTGATTCATTAAATTTGATGCAAGTGGCCGTATATTTATATAGACTTTAAATTTATAACCTGTGGAATAATAGGACTAATAGTTGTTCACCTCATATTTCATAGGATTGCTATTTCCCCCACCCACCCCCCTTTTTTTTAACAGATTTTTTTTGTACTTAGAGAAAGTATGGTTTTAGAACTAGATTGAATTGGGTTTAACTTCTCTTCACAGGACACTTCCAATCCATTGGGAATATTGTCATCTCTATCTTCAAAATATGTCCAGAATCACCATTTCTCATAGTTTCACTGCTACCTGCTACCATACTAGTCCGATCTTCTACCAGGTCAATTGTAATAACTCCCTACCTGGTCTACCTACTTGCACCCTTGCCTCCTATAGTTTATATCCCACATAAGTGTAATCCTTTTAAAATACAAGACACACTGTATCCCTCTACTGCTCAAGATCCTCCAATGACTTCTCATTTCATTCATTCTAAAGGTCACTGACCTACAAAAGCCTACATGAACTGAGCTCCCTATCTTTCTGACCTCATTTCCTATTCTCTCCTTTTTTCACTCCTTTGCAAACCTCTTGGCCTCCTTGTTTTTCCTCAAACACACCAAAGAATACTTTTCTGAAAATGCTTTTCTCTTTGTTCCTGATGCTGTTACCCCAATTATTTTTATGACATTCTTCTTCACTTCCTCCAGCTCTTGGCTCAAATGTCTCCTTCGTTTTCTGACTATCTTCTACAAATAGCAGCACAATTTATTCCCCCCCCCCTTTTTTTACTTTTCTCTATAGCACATATTCCCAATGCTTATATTTAGTTGTTTATTAGTTTATATTGATTTCTTAGGGCATAAAACACACAAGTCATACAAAAATAAAATTAGTAAATTGAACCTTCTCAAAATTAAGAAACTTTTGTTCTTTGAAAGACACCATTAAAATAAAATGGCAGGACAAAAGTTGCAAGAAAATATTTGGGACACATATATCTGATAAATGATTGATATTCCAAATATATAAAGAACCTTTACAACCTAGTTAGAAGATAACAATTCAAAACAATATTGGCAACCCCAGGCTGGTTTAGCTCAGTGTTTACGGTGTTGGCCTTCTGACCAAAGGGTCACAGGTTCGATTCCGGTCAAGGTCAAAGTTGCATCCTTCAGTTGCAGATTCCCCAGTCTCAGTAGGAGCACATGTAGGAAGCAACCAATTGATGTGTGTGTGTGTGTGTGTGTGTGTGTGTGTGTCTCCTTGCCTCCTACCTCCTTTCCACTTTCTCTAGAAAATCAATGGAAAAAATATTTTCCGTTGAGGAAAATAAAACCAAAAACAATATTGGCAAAAGATTTGAACAGATATTTTACAAAAGAAACTACCCCAAAGGCCAATAAGTCCATAAAACATTGTTTGATATCATCAGAAAGCTGCAAATTAAAATCATAGTGATATACCTCTATAGCCCCACTAGACTAAAAATTATTTTTAAAATTTTGTTTTTTTATTTAAAACAGTTTTTTTTATAAAGGAGAGACAGAGAGAAACATTGATTTGTTGTTCCACTTATTTATACTTTAATTGGTTGACTCTTACTGACTCTTCATGTGCCCAGACGGAGAACTGAACCACAACCTTGACATATGGGGATGATACTCCAACTGAGCTACCCAGCCAGGGCCTGGCTAAACTTACTTTTAAAAGCTGACATTGCAACCCCTGCTAGTTTGGCTCAGTGGATAGAGTATCAGTCTGAGGACTGAAAGGTCCCAAGTTTAATTCGAGTCAAGGGCATATGCCTGGGTTGTGGCCTCAATCCCCAAAAGGGGGAGTGCAGGAGGCAGCTGATCAATGGTTCTTGTCACTGATGTTTCTAGCTCTCTCTCCCTCTCTCTTCCTCTCTGAAATCAATAAAAATATATTAAGAATTCTAAATGTAAAATAAGTTGATTAGAATTTTTTTTTAATCTGACATTGCTAAGCATTGTTGAAAAGACTTATACATAAATCTCCATAGCAGCTTTATTTATAATGGCCCCCAAATGAATACAATCCAAATGTCTATCAACAGGTAAATGGGTAAACAAATTATGGTATATTTATAAAATGGACTAATACTCAGGATTAAAATAAGAATGAGTTATAGATGCATGCAACAACATTGAAAAATCCCAAAAATCTTATGAAAAATTTAATAAAAATAAAAAATAGACCCTAAAGAACACATACTGTTTATAGGAAATTCTGGGGAAAAAAGCAAAACTAATCTCTCATGATAGAAAGTAGATCAATGACTGAAGTTGGGGATGGAGGGAGGATTGACTGACAAGGTATTAGGGAGGCTTTGGTAAGGGGGCAAGTGGATCCTCTCATATCATAGTGGTGGTTTACTTGAATATATACATTTATCAAGATTGTACATGTAGAATAAATGCATTTTATTGTATGTAAGCTATAACTCAACATAGGGTTTCTTTTTAAAAGGTGGCTTCATGAGAAGAATGTAATCTATGGCTAAAAACAGTATTTTAAATTATAGATCTCAGAAAATGGGGGGGTCTTAGAGTACATAATTAAAAAGTCAGAAATTTTTTCTTCAAACCCAACTCCACTGTGTTGTTACAACTTAAAATGACTGATAAAGCATCCTAGTTCGCATAAGGAAAGTAAAGACGTCACCATTAAAGTAAAACTCTGTGATTTCTGTTAAGCTTATGAGCTAGTACAGGAGTTCTGGCCTTTGGGAACATACAGAGTAGTGTCCTGGAGATTCAATCATCACAAAAATAAAACCCACAGGGCTGGGGAGGTAATGAAAGGGGGGTGGTGTTAATGTCAACCTGGCTTCTATGCTGGGACTGTTGTTATCTTGTTCTGCATTTATCCAGTGCTGTATTTAGAAAAGATTAAATCAAAACTGTGAAATTAAAACATGATGAGTGACAGTTGTGAGAGACAACAGCTGTGGCATTAGATTTTCATCATGTCAGGCCTGAGATCTGTATATCAGGTCACTTTTTTCCATTGGCACCAATCCTGAAGGACAGAATTGTCTTTCTATTGGCTATTTTCTTACTCACCTGTTGCCTCCATAGAGTAAAAGATTAACAGGATTTTATTGGGAAGTGAGCCATTTCAGAGGTCTAGGTTGAATAGGGTCTTCATAGAGCACTTACTTACCTTTAGAAATTTAAGCAAAATATTATCTGGTGTTATCAGCAATAACAATCGTGTGTTACATCCTCATTCTAGTGGAGAAAACCTTTCTAATCACAACATACACCCACAATTAAAGATCTATACTTTAATTGTGAAGTATACAGCTACATGAAAAATACATTATTTAAAATAGTTATAAGTAATGTACAGACAAATAAATCTAAAGTAACTAGAGAATCCAGAGCATAAAGGAAATTTACCTTATTTTTTCCTTTCTTGATAAGTACATAATTTTATAGTTATAAAACTATTTTCTTCTTTGAGATAAAGTTATTGATAAATAGTTAAATATCAGTATTTGGAGAAACAAACATGATACATCCATACATTGGAACATTATCAGCAATGAAAAGGAGCAAACAAGTGGTACATGAAAGAAAAGGAATGAATCTTAAAGGCATTCTGTTAAATGAAAGAAGCCAAATGTAAAAGGCAAGGAAGCATTTATATGGCATTTGGGAAGAGGCAAAACTGGATAGAGAAAAAAACAGATCAGTCATTGCTAGGAGTTAGCAGGGAGTGGGGGTAGGATTTGACTTTAAATTGGTATGTGGAGACTTTGAGAAATGATGAACTTGTTCTGTATTTTTATATGGTGGTAGTTATAGGAATGTTATGTATTTGTCAAAACTCAAAGGGTTGTGCACTAAGAGGGCTAAAAATTACTGTATATAAAGTATACCTTAATTTTTAATCAATATTTTCATACAGCCATTCCAAAAATTCATGTTTAATGTGAAGAAGCAATTAGGTTGTCACAGGTATTACGGAACTAAAATTCCTCATTAGGCTCCAGATGGATGAAATGAGTCAGCAGGCTGTACTGTTAATAGAAATCAAACTGTGTAAACAGCAATATTTTAGAAAGGATATACACCTTATAAAGAGTTGTATATACTATTGTGCATATTTATTGCATTTGTGTCAGATGTAATAAGTAAATATAAAAGATATTAAATACTTGAATTTTGCTTTTTTACATTTGAAAATTAAGACACTTGATTGAAAGGAAACCAAATTAAATCCATGAATGTTTTAAATCACCTCCATAAATTGTTCAAAGCGTACAAATTGTTTAGCTTGTGAATATAATATTAGTTATCCAGCCTGAAAAATGTGTTAGCACATCTATTTATTCATCATGCTATTGTAATCTGATTTAATTATTTTTAGTATTGTTTCTATGTAAGGAGAACTTTAGTATTATTTTATGGGGTGGCATTTAGTATAACAGTATCTGTAACTAAAAATCAAGAAGAAAATAAAACCTCCTTCTGGTCACCTTCCTATTTATGCTAATGGCATTATCACTCTTGCAGTTACTTAGGCTTGAAACTTGGTAGATGTTTTTGATGCCTCCCTCTTCTTTTTCCCACTTATTTGAAAAGTCAGGAGGCTCTTACCTCTGCTTTGCCTTGTATAGTTATCTCTACCCCACGTCACTAGCAACTTCTTGGTGATGACCAAAACTGGATGTTTGTATGAGCCAGGGAAAGTGTTTAAAAAAAAACAAAAAAAAAACAAGCCCATCTCAGAAGTGCTGAGTCAGGATGCCTAAATAAAGCTCAAAAATCTGTAATTTTTGAGAGCTTCCTAGGAAAATGCAGAAGGCTTATTTGGAGCACCCAAAAATCTTGCCTTCTCAGAAACTGAGAGATGTAAGAAAGGGTAATAGTGAAATGCGGGACAAAGACATTCAAGATGAATGTAAAGTCTTACAGAGAATAGTGAACCAGAGAGAATGATGTTCCCCATTTCCCTACTTTCAACCGCCTACCTCAGAACATCTGACCATCAGGCATTTGCCTCAATTAAAAATAAGTAAACAACAAAAACACACTGATGATTCTCATCTAAAGGCATTGAATAAACTCTCTGCAGACATTGTGGCAGCTAGTAGTAAGTATACTAGAATAAAATCATTCTGGAATTTGAGGACCTGGGGGCTTACATGTCCTAAATTAATGCCTTTCTGGTATCTCTTTCTAAATATAAAAACACATCCAAGGATTCCTAGATATTTGAAGACAACCTACAAAATGAAAGAAACACATCAATAGGAAACCTGAAATAAAGAGACATAAATAATTTAGAGAACAAAGACAGTGTTTTGTTTTTTTAAATAAAGCTGTAATAAACTTTTTAGAGATATTCAAGCAGATATGATCTATATAAATAAAAGGCTAATATGCTAAGTGTCTGTCTGGGTAATGACATCATGTGGCAATGCCCAACTTCCTCTCCCTAGCGACTAGCTTCCTTGCAGTTTCTTCAGCCCAGGAACATGATTTGCTTTATACCCAGATGGAAACATTTTACACTTTAACCAAATGTTTTGTGAAGCATTTTCCCATGCCTCATCACATTTGATCTTCACAGAAGTCCTGGAGTAGATAGACTCAATGGAATCCTATTTTCTTCTTATTAGCCAGAAAACGGAGATATAGAAACTTGACTTTATTGAAAAGAACTAAGAAATGGTGGGCCTTGAAAATGACTTCAGGTTTTCTCACTGTGTAGAATATAGTCAAACACTGCTGCTGTTAAATATTTTACACTTTTTTCTCCCTGTGTGATCTACAATAATAATCTGCTTTGTGTTGATATTTACTGCTCTGTTGCTTACAATAACCTGAAAGAGCAGTTGGGGTGCTTCACTGGGCTGGAAAAAGCTTAGCCACATCAAAAAGCAGGTCTAATTAAGCAAGTTTATTCTCTCTATATATATATAAAAGGCTAAGTTGACTCGTGCATGTGCGACACAAAGCTCTTGCTGGCGCCAATCAGGTGTGTTTCTAAGTTGACTCATGCATGTGCGACACAAAGCTCTTGCTGACGCCAATCAGGTGTGTTTCTATCTCTCATTGTTAATTATGAATTTGGTTGACACTTATAGAGAAAGGGCAAATAATGATATTAAAATATTTTTTTCTAATTAATTTCCTTTCAATGTGCATGAATTCATGCACTAGTATTATAATAAAAGAGCAATTAGACATTAAAAATCTTGTGAAACTAAAAATATAATTTCCAAAATTAAAATATAAATGGAAGTATTAGAAGATAAAATCAAGAAAAATTTCTCAAGGAATTAAGAGCAAGGAATTAAGAAAACATAAGCTAGGGTCTGGCTACTGTGGCTCAGTTAGTAAAGCATTCTCCCATGAACCCAAAGATCACTGGTTCAATTCCTGGTCAGGGCACATGCCCAAGTTTCAGGCTCCATCCCCAGTAGGGGGTATTCAGGAGGCAGCCAATTGATGATATTTTTCTCTAGATGATGTTTCTATCTCTCTCTCCCTCTCATTTCTTCTCTCTCTAAAATCAATAAAAACATATTTAAAAAAAAAGAAAATAATAATCCAGAAGAAAAACAGGAAGAAACTTAGAGTTGGGGCTTCCAATCAAGAAGGTGGAGTAGATAAATGTAGCACTTGCATACTTCCACAACCACATCAAAATTAAACTAAACTGTGCTAGCTGGGTAGCTCAGTTGGTTAGAACATCTGTCTGATACACCAAGATTGGGTCTTCAATCCCAGGTCAGGGCACATATAAGAATCAACCAATTCATAAATATGTGTAAGAACAAAACCAATGTTTCTCTCGCTTGCTCGCTCTCCTTCTCTTTCTTTCACATCAATAAAATAAAATATTTAACTAAACTACAGTACAACCATTATTTAGAACTGCCTCAAGTCTAGCTAAATAGAAGTCCTCTAAACATATAAAAAAGAAGCCACATCAAGATTGGTAGGAGGGTTGAAAATAAAAACAACCTAGGTCCATGCCTATTGGTGGTGATTAAAAATCAGGAGGGATATCTTGGTTGAGAAATTACCCACAGAGGAGTGAGGATTCCCAAACCAGGTCCCAGTCCCAAGAAGAGAAGTCTCCATTATTTATGGCTGTGAAAAATGGCAGAGCTTGTGGTTGAGTGAGATAGAAGCTTTATAGAGTCTTGAGCATTCCTTTTAAAGGGCTTGGGCATGGACTTATTCACTGAGACTCACCCACTCTGAGCTCCAGCACTGGAGCAATAGCTTGAAAAGCACCAGGAACATTTGGGGAGGAACTGGGCTGCAGGAAAAGGGCTGGAGGGGGAAGCTTTCTTCCAGCCAGAAGTGGTAGCAGAGGCCATTCTTCCTTTGCTGAGCCCTCCCCAACAGAGGCAACAGGCAAGCACCATATCTGAGTCTCCATCAACCTGGCCAATAGTGTTTGCCCTGCCCTGGTGATTCCCTGAGAACCCAACCTTCCCAACATGGGTCCCACCCAAGCCATTTTCAGGGGCTTTTCCATACAAATGTCTGTCTTGGCTCATGCTTCGGACTTTCCTAAAATCTCTCAAAAGTTCTCAAACCCCAAACAAGCAGCATCTGGCCTCGGTGTGCCATGTGCTCCATAGACAACTGACCTCAGTTTGTAGTTTGACCTTTCCTGGGCATCTTCAAGCCTGGCACATGAGTAGCAGCAACCTGCATATCATTCTGTAACTCAGACTGGGTGGTCCTGAGCAATGTACTGGCAGCCCCTGTTCTTGGCCTGCACCTCCTGGGAGGCCCCACGTTGAAGCAAAATCCAATAATCTCTACAAATGACACATTCAAGGGGTGGACTCAGCAGGCACCAACCAGAGTTCTGCTCAAGTGAGTATTGCTCTATGGGGTGGTCCTGGCACAGCAGATCCTCACAGGGTCATGGATGAGTAGAAAGGTAAATGAAGTAAGAAGTACAAATTGCTAGTTACAGGATAGCAATGGGGATGTAAAGTATAGTGTGAGGAATATAGTTAATAATAGTGTAATAACTATATATGATGTCAGATGGGTACTAAATTTATCATGGTTCATAAGCTACATGTATAATCACTGGTTGTATACCTGAAACTAATATAATTTTGTACATCAACTGTAATCAATAAATAAAATATTACTTTTTTAAAAAGAAACTTAGAATTGACCTAGAGATTCAAGATCGAATTAATAGCAGTTTCAGAAAGAGTTATGAATATGGAGAAAGGAAATATGGAGAAAGGAAATATATAAAGGGAACCATGAGTCAAATTGAAATTTTCTGCTAAGTTATAAGTATAATAAATGTCTTAAATGCCTACAACTAGAAACAACACCATAAAATTACAGAAAGCTTGGAATAAAGAGATTCAAAGATTGGAGAGGAGAAAATAAAAGATTGAAATCTAGGCTTTCATTTGTTTTATCTGCAATAATATTAAAAGAAAATGAAACAAACAAACAAACAAGAACACAATGAAATAAAACAGTGCTTTCAAGATATTTGAAAAAAATTCCAATCAATAATTATATACCCATCTTAAATATCAATTAACTTTAAAGGTAAAATAAAAATAATAATTATTTTCAGGTATGCAGGAGTTAGTATGTTTATTTCCCAAGGACTTTCTCTTTACAAGATACTTGAGAGTGAGGAAATAACTTAAGGAACAAAGACATAGGATCTAAAAAACAGTGGCTCTAACTTAGTAATGCAATGCACAGGAGTCTTAGAGTGATGGCCTAAGAGCAATCAACTCAGAGGCTGAAGAAGTGCCAGCAGCTGGGGGTATCCTAGAAAATGAAGTTTCCAATGACCAAGTAGTATAGTTGACAATTTTGGAAGAAAATACTGGAGATAATAAAGGGGGAGACAGAGAGGATTAGAAACTTTAGAAAAAAAACCAATAGATTATAGAAGAGGAAATGTAATCATACTATACTACTTTCTCTATTATGGAGATTATCTATATAGTCTTAATAATGTATATATTGTTTAAGAATTTTCTATTTCAGTGTAAAACTTGTAGACAAACCCCAGAATAGTTAGATGTGTAAATGTTATCAATCCCAATAGGTAAAAAGAAACACATAGATGACAGAATTTAATACAAACTAAAAAGGAGTGAAGAGAAAGATGGGCAGCATATATTCCCTTCTAACAAAGTAAGTACAATAGGCCCCATTATCCACTGGGCTACATTCCATAACCTATACTGGATGCCTGCAACTGCAGATAATACTGAACCCTACATGTATTTTCTTTTTTCCTATACCTACCTACCTACCATAAAGTTTAATTTATAAATTAGTCACAGTAAGAGATTAACAATAGCTAGTACTAAGAACAGTTTAACAATATACTATAATAAAAGTTACATGAATGCAGTCTCAAACTATGATATTGTACAGTACTCACCATTCTTCTTATGACAATGTGAGATATTACAACTGCCTGTGTGATAAGATGGAAGGAGGTGAATAACGTAGGCACTGTGACATAGCGTTAGGTTAGTATCTAATAAGGGTTACATGAACACATGCACAGTGAGATGGCAATAGTCCACCTGATAACAGAGATGGCTACCAAATGACTAAGCAGTGGGTAGCGTATATGCCAAAGGGATGAGTCATGTTCCAAGCAAGATTTCATCATGCTACTCAGAAGTGTGCAACTGAAAACTTATGAATTGTTTATTGGTTGAATATTTCATTTAATATTTCTGGTCCATGATTGTTGATGGGGGACTGAAACTGCAGAAAGCAAAACATAGATGCAATGCAGTGGTCAGCAAACTCATTAGTCAACAGAGCCAAATATCAACAGTACAATGATTGAAATTTCTTCTGAGAGCCCAATATTTTTAAAACTTCTTCTAAGCCACTTCTTCAAAATAGACTTACCCAGGCCGTGATATTTTGTGGAAGAGCCACACTCAAGGGGCCAAAGAGCCACATGTAGCTCAAGAGCCACAGTTTGCCGACCACAGGACTAGTGCATTCATATTATTTGCTATTGATTTAAAAAATCTTTTCAGGCTTAAATATTTTACTTAACTTCATACGTGATAGGTGTTAAGTAAATATGCAACCTATCATAAATATGCAACAAGGGCAATATAGTTCCAGGAACATAATATGCAGTCTATAAATGCCACTTCTTAATCTTGTTTAAAAAAAAAACAACACTTAAGAGTTATATTTAGGTACAAGATGTTCACCATGATATTCATGATTCACTATGATTTCAAAATAGCTATCAGGGGCCTTACTCTCCCTTATGCTCCATACGCTAGCCAATCGGTGAAACCATATCCACCATGCAACGATTGGCACAAGCATAGGAAAGGAAGGGGACTAGTGAGAGGAAAGAGTAAGGATTTTGAGAAGCTAATATACTTTGATCAAGTTAAATTTCATCAGTAGAACTCAAACAGAAAATATTTACTGTTGGCCAGTATGACAGCTTTAGACTATTGTTTGCTTGCAGAGAAAAGATCCCAGTTAGCCTGGCATAAGAGGGACTCTGTTTCAATTAGCTCTCTGGGAAAAGAGCTCTCATTAGAAACTTTGGAGTACTTTTCTTTAATCTCCCTAATATTGCAAATATCATGACAATCCAAATGAGGAGTTGGAGGCAACATAAAGAAGATTATTGGTGCTTACAAGTAGCATAACAAGAATAGTCGACTTCTCTCTTTGGCAACCCATGGCAATTTGCGTGGTTCCAAAGGGAAGAATGACTCAGCTTGAAATACAGGGTAATAAAGATAGCTGGTAAAATCAATGGAAACAAACTGAAAAGATCTTTGTTATGTTTCGAAAGTACGTATTTTACTTATCATGAATGCACACTATTATTTTGGGTTGTCTTAGTGGGGTGACTGCAGGCAATGTGTGTTCTCCCCCATCAATATTTTCGTTGCAATTGCATTCTTTGGTTATAAGCAATAGAAACCAACTGGGTCTAATTCTTGTCCCCATAAAAAATAATTAACAATAAGTTATAATAAAATAAAAATAATAAAAATCTAGCTCAGCCAGCATGGCTCAGTGGTTGAATGTCGACTTGTGAACCAGAAGGTCACAGTTCAATTCCCCATCAGGGCACATGCCGAGGTTGTGGACTCGATCCCCAGTGTTGGGTGAGCAGGAGGCAGCTGGTTGATGATTCCCTCTCATCATTGATATTTCTCTCTCTCTCTCCCTATCCTTTCCTCTCTGAAATCAATAATAAAAATATGTCTTAAAAAACAAAAACAACCAAAAAACAACAAAAAAGGAAACAGTGCAAACTGAGAGATGAGTAATCACCATGACAGAACAATACAGGCCAACTACCCTGGAATTAATAAAGTTTCTATTGTACTTGGAAATAGTAGCCATTTGCAAAGGTCCAAATAACAACATTCAGAGTGTTTCACTGTCTACTTAGGGGCTTGACCTTCAGAGAAATTTTTCTTTAGGTTTGGGGTCTGGCCCAGGAGTGTTTTAAGGTTCTGTGGGAACTTCCAATGCCAAGTCAGGTTCGGGAAATAATAGTCTGAAATTTAAAAGTTTACAGGTACCTCATTTAATTGTATGCCTAAATTTCGAGTTAAAAAGAAAAATCTATATTAACATACAGATAAAGGAAACGCAATACTATATATAAACCAGTTTTAAAAATATGATTGCCTGATAGCAGAACTTGGAAAGCAATTTTAGAACAGTGTTGTCCATTGAAAGGATTTCACCAAGCGTCTTCACAGAATAATGTCTCTCACACTCATCCTCTAGCTGGGTAGTTTTCAAACCTAAAGTGTCCACAGGAATCCCCGATGGACTGCTTAATAAGATCAGTTTCCAGGCCCCACCCCAGGACATTGTGAGCCCGTAGTTCCCAGTGCAATTTTTGCCAAATATCCCCAGCACTTTCCATGCAGGTGGCGATTGATGCAGAAGTACTGCCTGTTCTCTCCGTGTTGAACCCCGGAGAAGAAGAAAGGAGCGTGACTCAAGAACCCAGCTTTTGGCAATCTAAAAGGCCCTTTCAAAGGGAGTGACAGACTGAAAATGAGCCTGGCATCTATCAGCAACCGAGACGGCAGATAAGCACATCTTTATGAAGTGCTCCCTGCTTTTTTCCAGTCAAGTCACTCAAGGTCCAGCCTGATTTGCATCGCCGCAATACAGTGAGGTTTGTGCCCAGCATGGTAATCAGACGTATTGAAAAGATCACCTTGCAAAAATGGGAGACAAAAGTAGGACATGAGCTCGGTAGGACGGAAGCGACGCCCGAGTGCAGCTCGTCTCTAAGTCGTGGTGAGAAGGAGATGTGAGGGATTTGTTCCACTCAGCCTTTTAATGAATTTATTCGTGGGCTGTTGAGTTCTTCAAATCAAAAAAAAAAAAAAACAAAGCCAGACAGTATCCCTGCTTGGTCAGGATTCAAAAGCTATAAAAAATCTGCCCTGCTCTGATGAAAGCAGCGGGCCAGTCAGCCTGCAGGAAGGGATGCAGGCAGCAGCAGCAGGGGTCTGCGAGGGCAGCGGCGCGCAGTCGCTGAAGCTGCTGCGGGGAAAGCCACCAGCTGAAGGCGCGGTGAGTCAGCGCTGAGTCACGCTGCGTGCTACGTGCAGCCCAGCCGGGCGGGCGGCGGTGGCCAGCATCTCCCCGCCACTAAGTCAGCGGAGCTCAGGGCTTCCTGGAAGACCCTTCCCTTCCACGTCCCAGCAGGGCCCCCTGCCAGCACACACTGGCCTGCACGCACGGCCTCCTGGCCGCGGTCTGGTGACATCCAGGATTCAGCGGGGAGGGGAAGAGCCACATGTGACAGCTGCTGCTTACAGAGTCCAGGCGGATGCTTCATTCCCATATGTTTCCTCAAAACTGAGATTCCAGTTGCTCTGACTTTTTTTCGTGTTTGTTAGCTTTTTCATTTCTTTCTCTCTCCCCACACACCCTCCCCCCCCTCACCTCGCCTCCCCTCTTTTTCCTGGCAAGGGGAGTAGTAGCACGTTGATCTTTTTACAGCTTCCAATATTTAAAATGAAAGCACAAGAAGGCTGGATTAATAAAACATGTGTTGAAAATTAGGCAGCAAATCATCACACTGTTTGGGGATCTAAAGTTATAATGTGGCCACGGTTGCAGCTTTGAATGCTGGGTAGCTGGGGGGGAGAGACTTTATTAACTGTTCTGATTTGCCTTTTGTTAGTAAAAATAAAAAATAAAAAATCTTTGCTATTTAGTCCAATTACCTTTCTAATTATTAAATTATTATAAAGACTGGAGACATATCTTATATAATAAAGAGGTAATAGGCATATTAACCATCACGCTGTCATAAGATGGCTGTACCCCAGTGGAGGCAGGGTTCTCATAATAAGTGGACGGCAGGGATCTGAGGCTGCACCCCACTCCTAGAGGGGCTTGACAGGGTCTGGCCTGCTGGGTCTGGATCTCAAGCAATTTCTTCTGGCGCAGATGGGTGGGGACTTCACTCTGGGTTCTGTGGCATGCCCCAGACTCTAACAGGAAGAAGATTTTCATATACATTTTACTAATTTTCTTTCTTCTCTGAGACTTCTATTACAGAGAAAGGGCAAATAGCAATATTAAAACATTTCCTCTAATTAATTCTCTTTTCGTCTGCACAAATTTTGTGCGCTGGGCCACTAGTTTGATAATAATTTGATGTGGGGCTGCCAAAGAACAGGGAAGAGATGTCTTTGTGTGCCCTCGACTTTTTAAACTAACTTTCAGTTGTCCTGAGGTAAAACGTATACCTTGTTTGGTCTGACAAAATATTAGCGGCAGTAATTACATCTGTGCTGAAAGTTGATAGCAGCTGTTTTGGCATTAAAGGAAGCTAGTCAGTGAGATGCCCCCTGGTACAGGTGGGGCAATTATTATTTAGGGGCAATTTGAGGGTGGTTTTCAAGACAGCATCAGACCAGGTCTTTAGAAGTTGTTCTGCCAGATGGTGCCCTTTGTTCTGCTTCTCTGGGAGAATTATATTCGTCATCCCTGCGCGTATGAGATTATGCAAAGCATTAGAATGGCTCTCACGTTTCTTGCAGAGAAGAAGACTGAAGTAATTCAAGGTTGAACTGACTCACAGAGGTTACAGAGAAGCGTGAGTTCCCCCCCCTCCCTTTTTTTTTAAGGAGGAAGAATCCATCAATCAAAATAAAGAAACGTGAAAATCTAAGGGATGTGAGAGCCCAGCCAAGCAAAATGAGTAGTATAGACCAGAAATGGAATCTAATATGCCATATTCTCATATAGAATATTTTAAAAGTTAACTACATATACACATCATTGCATGCTTTAAAAACTGTGCCTGATTCTGATTCATTGTTGTTAGCCTATCCTTATTTATCTTGGCACTTATGAAGTTAGACAAACTTCAGTTTGAAACGCAAGTTCACTTTATATCATTGTGAACTTGGGCTACTAAGCTTCGGTTTCTTCCTCTGTGGAATGGAAAATATAATCACTATTTCGTGGGTTTATAGGCAGGATTAAAAGTGATGATGCCTATAAAAAGTTTAGCACAGTGCCAAGCACATTTTTAAAAATCTTCTCAGTAAATGAAAGCTTGTTTCCTATTATTATTATTGAATTTCATGAAACTATTGATTAGGTACTAAAGAAGTAGTATTTTGTCCAGATCATAGAACTAGTAAAAGCTTTGGGAACATATTCACAAACATGTTGGTCCAGGGACCTTGAGCAAGATCCTTGGGTAACTTTGTAAAACATCTGGGTGAGTGTTTGATGTTCTTTATGAGAATAAGGTACCTACAATCAGTTGGCCAGAAGACTGGTAACATGATTCAAAATAGCCTTTGCTTCTGTTCTCAGTGAGTGCAACTTGACAAAGTAGTCAATAGGCAGAGATGTTTTTAAAGAAAAGAATCAAGGAGGGAAAAAAACAAAACAGGCTAGAGTAGTCAGTCAATAGGCAGGGAGAATATAGTATTTTCTCTTTAGCATATAAATCAACTCTCTTGACATGCAGTAATTCATTATTTTGTGGAGATAGAAATTTGGTTCTTTCCCGGTTTAAAGCAGTAAGACACTTCTATGGACTGATCTCCCAACAACCTCTCCAAGCAGTTCTGAACCCTATTCATAAGAGGATATAGTCATTCTCTTGACATAATAAAATAAATATTTCCCCTAACAGAAAGCAGCTGCTTTGTAAATGATTGAAGTCTTGTATTTACAGAATCAAGAGGTGACCATGGTCACTCAAGCAACTGCATTTTATGGGAATTATTTGCTATTATGATTTTCTATTTATTTCCTTTCATAAACATATTCAATCTCTGCAGTCTTCAGTACTAGATCCTCGAGACAGAATAATGAACAAGACAGGACCCTGATCATAGAAGTTATGTCCAAGTAAGGAAAACACACATTTTAAATGTTAAGAAATAGCCCTTGCTGGTGTTGCTCAGTGATAAGAGCATGGCCCCATACACTGAAGGGTAGAGGGTTCATTAGATTCCTGGTCAATGGCACATACCTAGGTTGTAGGTTGGATGCTGCTCTAGTTGGGGCGCTGGTTGATGTGTCTGTCTCACACTATATTTGCTCTTGTTCTCATTCTCACTCTCCCCTTCTTTTCCTCCCTTCCACTCTCTCTAAAAGCAATGGAAAAATTATCCTCAGATGAGAATTAACAAAACAAACCAAAAATGTTAAGAAACAGTCAAATCCAGTAAGTATAAAAAATACTCCAAAAACTGATAAGTTCTAGAACAGAAAATTCACAGGGTGCTATCTTAGAGAATAGCAGAGGAAATTAATTGATTGATTGATTGATTGATTGATTGATCTATAAGCTTTATTGTTGAAAGTAGTACATTTTTTCCTTTTTTTTTTAATCCCATTGATCCCTTCTGTCCCACTCTAGTGTCTACCACCCCAGGTCTTCACCACCCTATTGTTTGTGTCTATGGGTTATGCATATATGCATACAAGTTCTTTGGTTGATCACTTCCCACCCACTCACCCTCTTCCGCCTTTCCTCAGAGGGAAATTATTTAGGTGACCTCTGGAGAAGGTGACATAGCTAAAGCTGGAAGGGTGAGAAGGTTTCACAATGCAGGGTGAGAAGGTTTCATAATGCAAGGAGAAGAACATCTCAAGCAGAGGGCACACAGCAAGCACAAAAAACCTTGAGTGAAGAAGCACCTTGGCTTGGTCAAAGAGCAGCAGGTGAAGATGAGTAACAGAACCTGAGGTCTGAGAAATAAGTAAGCCAGATCCTGCAGAGCCTTGAAAGCTATATTGTAAACAGTTTGGATTACATACTCAGTAAAATTGGTAGCCACTGAAAGGTTTTCAGCAAGGGATTTCATGATATGATTTACACTGTCAGATTACTGCTGTGTGGAGAGTGCATTGCAGAGAACAGGAATAGAATGGGGGTGCCTGGAGTATACACACAACGAGGGATAATGAAGGCCGATGTTAAAGCAATGGAAATAAAGAGAAGTGGATGCATCTGAGATATATGCGGGAGGTAGAAGAGTCAGAATGAGCTGATAGGCTGGAGTGAGAGTCAAGAACAATAGGAATCAAAGATGACCTCCACTTTTCTGGGTGTTGAGCATTTGTGGAGTCACGAGGTCTTGATGTTGTGTCCCTGGCCAATATTTAAAGTCAAGAGTTCTGACACCCAGGTGGACATATGTACACACACATACACATATATGTGAAAACACCACTGCTAAATGTGAAAATAGAAGTTTAAGCTGAAAGGACTAAATGCAATATAGGAATTGTTTGAGCCAGTGCTTCAGTGAGTGCCCCATATTTAATGTAATCTCGACCTCTTTTTACAGGCTATTGCAAGGCACTCACCAATTCTAAACAGAAGTCAGTGAAAAGGCAAGTGTCTAATAGACTCCACTAGTATAATTTTGAGAACACATCAGAGTGAAAGAGGTGGCAGTCATCACAGTATATGAACCTGCCATTGTAGGCAGTTTAAAGTAGATTATAAAAAATAATTCCCTTTTAATCAAACCAGCCAGGAATAATGACAGTTTATGTCATGTCTTGTCTATATCCAAGGAAGAATAAACATGACTTCCTGTCCTGATTTGAATCATCCCAGAACCCCATTTTCCTCAGGGAAGGAGAATCTTTGAGGGAATAGTCCATGAAATACATAAAACTGTAGCCATGGGCCCCCACCTACCTTGTAATCTACTTTAGAAAACAAAGTCAAAAGAAGAATTCTAGGGCCTAACTGGACTGTCCTCGACTATAGTCTTTCCCTTGAATAAGCCCCATGAAGGAACCTTGCAGGGTACCCTGGGAAGCCTGGCTGGCCTGGACCCCACCCAGACTTCAGGCCTCCTTTGTTGCTTAGGTCTGAAGTCAGAGAGGGCTGCATTGAGGTGATTAAAGCCTTCCCTCCAGCACTCTTGAGAAAGAAACAATGTTGATGGGAGAGTTCTGCACTAGAAGGACGGTGATGGTGATGATCTAATCTTTTGTTCCAAACCAAGATATTCCTAGATCTACTCTGGGATTTTTTGTAGCCAGACTGAAGTATAAACTGGCATTCATCCCAGTAGACCAGGGCATGTTTTAAGTCTCATCAGCAATTCCACAGACAGTGAGAAAACTTGAGTAATAGCCAAAAACAAAAGAAAAAAAAAAGCGGACTCTTTCCCATGGCTTCAACTGTCAGAGTTGTCTTGAGAGTTCAAAATGATCATTTGCAACTTTTATGTGTTTACTTCACATACAGTATAAAAACATGTTTTTATAAGTGTGAGTGGAGAATGAATGATTCAATTCCACTGCTAGGTGAGTTTTAAAGAATACAGCAACTTCTGAGTTCTCTAATAACATATATATGCCAAGGGATATTTATTTATTTATTTATTTATTTATTTATTTATTTATTTATAAAATGTTACCAATAATAGTACATATGTCTCCTTTCCCCCACCTTCCCTACCTCCCAGTACATGCCCTCACCTGCCCTCCCTCCCACCAGTGTCTTATATCCATTGGTTATGCTTATATACATGCATAGAAGTCTTTCGGTTGATCTCTTACAGGCCCACCCCAATCTCCCCTGCCCTCCCGCTGTAGTATGATAGTTTGTTTATTGCTTCTTTGCCTATGTATCTGTTTGTTTGTTTTTCCCCCGATTCTTTTCTTTAAAAACAACTTGCCTCTGCAGGCTAGAAATAAACTTATAAGAACAAAGAAATATTTGAGTCTCAGTTTCAATGTCCAATAGTTATGAGTCCCAATTTCAATGTCAAACAGTTCCTTATGTATACACATCAGCAATGGTACCTGGATAGTGGACAAATGGTGGCAATGCAGGTTTGACCCTCTCTGGTTTGGACATTTATTCTTATTAATAACTAGAGGCCCAGTGCATGAAATTGGTGCACTTGGAGTGGGGGTTCCCTCAGCCTGGCCTGTGCCTTCTCACAGTCTGGGAGCCATCTGGGGATGTCCAACTGTTGGCCGGACATCCTTAATGCTGCCTCAGAGGCAAGAGAAGCTCCCGCCATTGCCACTGCATTCACCAGCCATGAGCCTGGCTGCTGGCTGAGCCATGCTCCCCCTTTGGGAGTGCACTGACTACCAAGGGGCAGCTCCTGCATTGAGTAGTCTGCCCGCTGGTGGTCAGTGCGCATCATAGTGACCAGTCATTCTGCTGTTCGGTTGACTGGCATATTAGCTTTTTATTATATAAGATTGTAGGAAAAAACCCACAGTCCTGTTTACTAAAGTACTTGCCACATGTTGATCAAAATACATATTTTCTTTTCTACAATGTAATAAGGAGAAGGGAAAGACCTGTGTGGGGGAGGGCAAGCCTAATTCAGCTGACATCTTTCATCTGCTAACCCTTTGCCTCTAAACTGCACACTTTGAAGGAGAGAACTTCCTAGCTAATGTTGGTTTTCTTTCAGGATCTAGGAGAAAAGCTCAAAGACACCAAATAAATTATATGTCTATCTTGAATGAAATCTAGAGACCTAGGGCAAAAATGCTATCATGCATAATTCACATTACTATAAGGAATGGCTGTAGTAAACAATAAACAAAAGGACTCACCATGTAAATAAAATCAGTTCTGGTTAGTGATAAACAGATCATTCGCATAATGCTTTGTCCTTCAACAGTGCACTAGCATTACATAATACCCCTTTGAGGCAAGGGAAGGTAGGATGGTAGAGTCAAGGATTTAGATGCTTTCTTTGAGGCCACCCAAAGAATAAGAAAGACTTTATCATGTGCTTTCTACCCAAATACAACCAGAACCATTAGCCCCTGTGGCTTGTTGTTTTATTACCTGGGGAGGGGGATTACTGCAAGCTTTGTACTTTAGTCATATTAGTGGTGGAACTAGGATTGCCCTATTAAATTAGAAGTGTGGATTGCTTAGGCCAGAGATATGCTGAGGTATCTGGTATGCTTTGTCTGATGAAGTCTCTCAGATCAGAAACACGCCCTGGCAATATAACTACCAAAATTAGGGAGGGAATGTAAGGAAGATTACCGGGAGGTGGAAGAAAGCAGGGTAGAGTTTGGATTATAGACACAAAACACAGTTTATTCTTGTATTATTGTTGATTAAATATTGTGTAAACCTATTTTTGCTCCACCTTGTGTTAGGGCAGTGCATTAATCAAAGCAGGACATGACCAGGGCTCCTGGAGGAGCCTTCAGGACCCTTGCATTGGGCACCTGCTCAAGGGCTCTGAGCCACTGATGAGCGTGGCTAAGAGGAATTTTTGGGCCACTCACCGAATTTCCAACCTAAATGATGCGGATGAGGTTGAGGAACAGACTTTCCCCATTTAAAGTTTAGATTTCTATCTTGGCTGCAAAGGAATTTTACCTCACATTTCCCAAATCCCTCCCGAAGAGCAAACTCTCAAAATTAAACAAATGTAAACATGCCACTAAAGACCTGCATATTAAAGGCCCTTTAGCCGCCAAGCGTTTACAATTTTTGTAAATACCATAAATTTTTATATTTACAATTTAAATAATTGTTTAAAAAAAAAACAACATTGCTGTATGTGCCATGTTATGTGTGTACAACAGATTTTTAAATCTTGCCAATCAGAAGTTTCAGACTCACAGTCAAAATGAGCAAACACAATTGTCCACATAAGAAATGTCCAAACCTGTGAAGAATTTTTATAAGAATGTACTTGGCTCAAAGTGATGACTTATGCCTGCCAGGGAACAACAAATGCTCCAGAGAATAAGAGCTTTGCAGCTTCTTTTGTGCATTTGAAATTAAGGAGGGGATGTAAGGAAGATTACATGAAGGTGGGAGAAAGCAAGGCAGGAATTGGATTACAAACTAGTTAAAATTATGTGCTCTAACACTAGGATGAGTTCCAAAGGGGACATTTCTAAGGTGTGTTAATTTAGATGCCTAGAAACAATGGATGGGGCTTGCTTAAGGCAAAGATAAGCCTTTTACTAAAGAAATTATGTGCCTTGGGTGTGACTACCACCATGACCTGTCTGGTTAGGAATTTATTATCAGATCACCTTGTGAGGTGATTTTTCACCCAACCCTTCCCCTTCCCTCATTCACACAATGATTAGTATTAATTATGATTGCAGTAAAAAAACACATTTATTAAGGGCTTACCATATGCCAGGTCTTAGGATAACCTCTGTGTCTTATTTAATCCTCACAATAAGTCTACAAAATGCTATTTATTCCTAGTTTACAGAAACAGAATCTTGGATCAAGAAATGTGCCCAGCCAGCATTGACCTTTGAACCAGAGGCACATGCTCGGGTTGTGGGCTCAATCCCTAGAGGGTGACCTGCACAAGGCAGCTGATCAATGATTTTCTCTCACCATTGATGTTTCTATATATCTATTCCTCTCCCTTCCTCTCTGAAATTAATAAAAATATATATTTTTAAAAAGAAGCTAAAACTGGTTTGGCTTAGTGGATACAGCGTCAGTCTGCAGACT
>PVJN01031624.1:0-24728 GCA_004026805.1 Lasiurus borealis | reverse complement strand
TTTCAGTTAGTGTCTCTAGTTGGTCCTTTTTCATCTCCTCTTGGGGCTTGCTAATTTTATGCATCATCTCTAGCATCTCTAGTTGGCTCTTTTGTATCTCTAGTAGGCTTTTGCTAAATTTATCCACCTTTTCTACCATATTCTTGAGAGACCTTATAAGCATGGTTTTGAACTCTATATCCAGTCGTTTTTTTTCCTCGATTTCTTTTGTTTTTGATCCCTTCCCTTGTTTTGGCATTTTCACTATATCGGGGAAACTTTTTTATTTGCAAGACCACAGAAGCCTCTGTTGAGCTTGGGAGGGGTGGAGTCTCAGGGCTTAAGGGACCGCCTTGCCTTCCAGTCGGCCCCGCCCTCCACGGCCCCTGAGTCTCACGTGACTGGGTAATGGCTGGAGCGGTCCTGTGCGCGCGCGCCCGCAGTGCCTCTAGACCGCTGCCTTTCCAGCTCCCCTGCTCCCCTGCACACCAGGACCACAGGAGTCTAGGTCTCCAGGGTTTCGCCCGAAACAGGGGCCCAGTGGACTCAGAAGTGGCGCAGTTGGGAGGGTCTGTCTCCCGCCCAGTCGCAAAAGCCAGCGGCAGAATCAGCAATCTGTCCTCAGTGTGGCGCCAGCGCCCTGTGTGTGCGCGTGCGTGACCGGGACCAGACCCTCCTATCTTTTGTGACTCCCTTAAATTTCTGTGCACTTCTCCCTTTTCACAGTCCAAACTCCCCCCGTATGAGTTTCAGCTGGATCTGGGGTTTAGTGTCGTAGGATAAGGGGTTGAATGCCGTTGGGAGTCTCCGTTTCCCTCCCGCCAGAGAAAGCCAGCCAGGTACTTGGCACCCGCTCAGCGCGCACGTCTCCGTACCTCAGCTTTTTGCAGTTCCTCTGGGTGTCTGTGAGTCCCTCTCTTTCCTTCTAGCTGTAGAACTTCCACTCAGCCAGCTTTCCTGTGGTTCTGGATGATGTCTGTTCTGTCTTTTAGTTGTAGTTTTGAAATTGTTGTGCGAGGCAGCAGTGTAGGTGTTTACCTATGCTGCCATCTTGGCTCCTCCCTGTTTCCCTTTTAGGGACTATTTATATAAGCATTGTCTGACCCCCTCTATGCATGTTCTCTGTCTGGTAGCCATGGGCTAACTAAGCCTCTGATAAACCTAGGAAGTCGCCAAGTTTCCCCATTTTACCCTTTCTACAATTAAAGGCAATAACTTATGTAAAATGAGAGGTTCCCCATGGTTTAATTACTTAATAAAGCAACTGTAGGAAAATTTGACTTTTTTTTTTTTTATCACAGATGTTATAATGGTATGTGTGGGATTTTAGGGGCGGGTGTTTGTTTGTTTGTCTGTTTGTTTAGATTTCAGATAGACAGCTGTGCAAATTAGATTAGAATTCTGCCATGCCCAGCGTCCTAGAAGCAGTGAGGGCGGAAATAGGGCCACCTCCAGTGCTAGGGTTGAGGTCCTAAAAACCAAGCCTCTCTTTCTCTCTTTCCAAGTTATTTGGTCCTCAGTCTGGCTGGCTCATTTGAGAGTTTCTCTTGATTTCAGTCAACCGCTTTCTAGGACTTTGGTGGCTTCCTCTTGAGAGTATATTTCCATGATTCTCATTTGCCAGAATAAAAACTAGCAAGGGTCTCCAATTTTGCAAAAGTAAAGCACCTTTTATTCCTAAGGAGACACTCCTCAGTTCTCTTTTCCAAAATAAAGAGAAACTAAGCTTATGATTATCTCACATCCTCCATTCTAATTAGAATCTTTGAAAGTTAAAGCTAGATGGGACCTCAGGAAATTGGTACCAAGAGTTTTAAACAGAAGCTTGCTAAATCAGGGCACCACATCATGCTTTTGACTAAAGTTGTAATCCACAATCAGAACCCAATATTTGCACTGAATGGGGCACTTTTTGTAGAAAACTTTAACAAAATGTTTTGTTGAACGAATAGTACTGCATTTGGGGCATGCCAAATAGTTATGTAAGCATACAATTCTTTGACAAAACTTGCATTGAAATTTATAAAATGCTAGCAAAGTTAAAACACTGTTTTTTCCACATGTGCAATTGCAAACTCAAGTAAACATGATTTCTCATTAAAATATTGACTAGCATTTTAAGTGAAAATATTGTTCATTCATAGTAGAAAAAATAAATTAAATCTGAAATTAAATATTGGACTAGCAAGAAGAGCAGTTTCCAAGAACATGTCATGCTGCATCAGTCAATTCTTTGGCTAACATGATGATGTATCTCATATGCTGGACACTTAACATAGCCAGGAGTATTCATAATTCAATTATGAAATTATCTAGGAATACATGCATCATGTTCATTGAACACACTGTGTTCTACTTGGTACTGTTTTGAAGAAAGAACTTGGAGCAGAGTCCCTATCTTCTGAAATGTCACATGTAGAATGGGTTGAATTCTCTGGGAAGCATCGGTCACTTTTTTGTAGCCTATGGGGGTACTGACAATGTCAGAGAGAAGCAAAAAGAACCATGGAACTTAAGGCTGATTGCCTGGGGTAACAGGGAGTTTCACTTTCCTCCGTGAAGGGAATCCAACTCTCTGAGAAACAAAAAGATGGACAAGTATACGTACACAAAGGAGGTAAATACCATAAATAGTTTATGAGACCCAGGTAGCTAGTTATCACCGAGGAATACATAGAATCCTATTAAGAGGAGTGAGAAACAAGAAAGGAAATGCTGGTGGAAGGAACTTCTGCAGACTGGAGTTGAGGTCATGGGGAAGGAGCCTTCCTGGGAAAGCTCGACAGTGTGTTTCTTCCTCTGGGTGACAAGCATATCGGTCTTGGTGATAACTAAAGCATGTTCTTTTCTGGATGAGTGTCTGAGCAAGCTGACCATGTCGAGAGAAATAAACATACAAAAAGGTCCATAAGAAATTAGCAGTCTTCAGTTTCATGAAATTAAACAATTGCATTAGCATTTTGAAGCAAATATGCTGGCCTTTTTCCAATTCCCAGCAGGAGATGGTCAGCTTTTCCAAATTACAGGCCTTTGAGCATGTGGTTCCTTCACCTGGGAGGATTTTGCTTGAATTGACTTCAGAGTGTCTTTCCAAGGCACCTTAGAGAAATATGAAAACTCCTTCCCTTTCTTCTCCTTTTTTCTCTAACAATACCTTGGGCTTTGCCCCATATAACACATCACACATTTAAGTGTTATATATTTATTTATTTACTTTCTTACAAATGGCTCTCTTACAACACGATGTGCTGCATTAATGCAGAGACCATGTCAGTGTGATTCACTGTGAACTATGTATTTACCTATCCCAGAGCTTGGTACAAAGTGGAAGTGGGGAGAAAATATGGAATGAATGAATACCTTTCAAACATCATTTAAGGGATTAAATTCTAGATTATCTTTCAACAAGAAGGTGAATATTTCATTTAACATTCCTCCAGCTATTTCTTGCTCATTTATCCTTTGATTTAACATCCAAGAACTCAGTTTGACATTGCTTCATGGCTTCATTATCTAGAAATGAAAAGTACACAAAAAGCATCAATTTCTTAATCTTTCCTTAGAATTAGTGTTTGCAGATGATTGGAAAAACTATTTGTATGCAGGTTTCTCTGGGAAGATGGGACAGAAGTTCTTTCTGTCCACTATTTGTCCATGACAAGTTCAGAAGTGAAAAATTATTCCACAAGATTTCACAATAAATATTAAATATATAATATTATGACATGTGTAACATTTATAAAAACAAGATTTATAGGAAGTTCTAGAAATAAAGTGAAGTTCATTTCAAAAATTGTGATCTCATAATATTAATGTTAATTCCTCCTTAAATTTATTTCTTTTCATGTACTTATCCTATATAATAAAAAGTTAATATGGATGAGAATACAAGATGGCGGCATAAGTAAATACCTACACTGCTGCCTCGCACAACAATTGCAAAACTACAACTAAAAGACAGAACGGACATCATCCAGAACCACAGGAAAGCTGGCGGAGTGGAAATTCTACAACTAGAGGGAAAGAGAGGAGCTCACGGAGACCCAGAGGAGCTGAAAAAAGCTGAGGTACGGAGACGCTCCCATGGAGAGAGTGGGTACCAGAGTACCTGGCTGGCTTTCTCTGGCAGGAGGGGAGACTCTCAAAGGCACTAAACCCCTTATCCTATGACACTAAACCCCAGATCTAGCTAAAACTCATATGGGGAGAGTTTGGACTATGAAAAGGGAAAGGTGTACGGAAATTTAGGGGAGTCTCAAAAGATCAGAGGCCTGGTGGCGCTCATGGCACTGCGCAAAGGTCAGACTGCTGATTGTGCCGCTGGCTTTTGAGAGTGGGTGAGAGACAGACCCTCCCAACAGTGTCATTTCTGTCTCCACTAAGCCCTAGTTTCGGGTGAAACCCTGGGGACCTAGATTCATGTGGTCCTGGAGCGCAGGGGAGCCAGAAAGGCAGCAGCCTAGAGGCACAAGACAGGGATGCCCACTCTCACCTCTCCTGTTCGACATAGTACTGGAAGTATTAGCCATTGCAATTAGACAAGAAGAAGAAATAAAAAGCATCCAAATTGGAAAAGAAAAAGTAAAGCTGTCCTTATTTGCAGATGACATGATATTGTACATAAAAAAAAACAAAGAATTCCATCCCAAAATTAATTGACTTAATAAATGAATTTGGCAATTAGCATAATACAAAGTTAATGCCAAGAAATCTGTGGCATTTCTGTACACTAATAGTGAAATTACAGAAAGAGAGACTCAAAAAGCAATCCCATTTACCATCGCACCAAAAAAATTAAGATACCTAGGAATAAACCTAACTAAAGAGGTAAAAGACATATATGCAGAAAACTACAGGACACTGGAAAAAGAGATAGAGGAAGATGTTAACAGATGGAAGAGCATACCATGCTCATGGATTGGGAGAATCAACATCATTAAAATGTCCATACTACCCAAAGCAATCTGCAGATTCAACGCACTACCCATTAAAATACCAATGACATATTTCACAGACCTAGAAAGAACTCTTCATAGATTCATCTAGAACAAAAAAAGACCACAAATAGCTATAGCAATTCTGAGAAAGAAGAATAAAGTAGGTGGGATCTCAATACCAGATTTCAAGCTATACTACAAAGCAACTGTTCTCAAAACAGCCTGGTACTGGCAAAAGAACAGACATATAGACCAATGGAATAGAATAGAGAACCCAGACATCCACCCAAACCACTATGCTCAACTAATATTTGACAAAGGAGTCATGAACATTCAGTGGAGCCAAGATAGCCTCTTCAATAAATGGTGTTGGGAAAATTGGACAGATACATGCAAAAAAATGAAACTGGACCACCAACTTACACCAAATACAAAAATAAACTCAAAATGGATACAGGATTTAAACATTAGAAGGGAAACCATAAAAATACTAGAGGAATCCACAGGCAGCACAATCTCAGATATATGCCAAAAGAACTTCTTCACTGATACTGCTCCAAAGGCAATGGAAGCTAAAGAAAAAACAAACAAATGGGACTACATCAAAATAAAAAGCTTTTGCACAGCAAAAGAAACCATCAACAAAACAACAAGAAAGATCACTGTATGGGAGAACATATTTGCAAACGTTATCACTGATAAAGGTTTAATCTCCAAAATCTACAGCCAACTTATACAACTTAATAAAAGAAAGATGAACAATCCAATAAAAAAATGGGCAACGGGCCTAAATAGAACCTTTTCAAAAGACGACAGAAGGAAGGCCAAGAGACACATGAAAACATGTTCAAAGTCATTAATCATCTGAGAGATGCAAATCAAAACGACAATGCGATACCATCTTACACCGGTCAGAATGGCAATCAACAAATCAACAAACGACAAGTGTTGGCGAGGATGCGGAGAAAAAGGAACCCTTGTGCACTGTTGGTGGGAATGCAGACTGGTGCAGCCACTGTGGAGATCAGTATGGAGTTTCCTGAAAAGTCTAAAAATGGATCTCCCATTTGACCCTGTAATCCCACTCTTAGGAATTTATCCTAAGAAATCACAAACACCAATCAGAAAGGATTTATGCACCCCTATGTTCATGGCAGCACAATTTACAATAGCTACAATTTGGAAACAGCCTAGGTGCCCGTCAGCAGATGAGTGGATCAGAAAACTGTGGTACATCTACACAATGGAATTCTATGCTGCCATTAAAAAGAAGGAATTCTTATCATTTGCAGCAACCTGGTTGGAACTGGAGAGACTTATGCTTAGTGAAATAAGCCAGTCAATGAAAGAGAAGCATCACATGATCTCACTCATTGGTGGATAATAAAGAACGTTATAAACTGATGAACAAAAGGATAGATACAGAGGCAGTAAAGCATCAAACAGACTGTGAAATTACAGCAGGAAGATTAAAGTTAGGTGAGGTAGATAAGAGATCAATCAAAGGACTTGTATGCATGCATATAAGCATAACCAATGAACATAGACACTGGGGGGTTGGGGTATGACTGGGAGGGAGGGGGCAATGGGGAGATATGTATAAAAAATTAATAAAAATTTAAAAAAAGAAATGAATTTTAGACCAAGTGGCTTTACCTGGCTAGTGTGGCTCAATGGTTGAGTGTCAACCCATGAACCAAGAGGTCACTGGCTTCATTCCCAGTCAGGGCACATCGATCCCTGGTGGGGGGCATGCAGGAGGCAACTGATGATGTTTCTCTTTCATTAGTGTTTCTATCTCTCTATTTATCTCCCATCCTTTCTCTCTCAAATCAATCTAATGTATAAAAACTCAGGGTCCATAACATTCACAATAACTGAAGGCTTGACCAAACACCAGAAGTCAGTCAAACTGTCAGTGCTGGGTTGCTGCTAGTTGGGTGCAGTGACCCAGCACTGACTACCAAGGGGGCTGCAGATCAGGCCCCGAGAGAGGCCCAGAGAGAGAGGCAGGGCCTTTAATCAGCCATTGCCTCTCTCTTTCTCTCTAGACTTTGCCAGCAGCCATGCCTCTGTTTCTCTCCAGGCATCCATGGATCAGCCTTGCCTCTCTAATCAGGCCTGGAGACACTGACTGGCATAGAAACTAATCAATCAGAACCAAATCTGGGTGAACTGTGGGGAGCCAATGGCTGCCTAGAAGGCAGAGCTTTGACACTGACTGGCATAGAAACTGACCAATCAGAACCAAATTGGCCAGCAGGGGAGAGCAGTTGGGGGCGAGATTAGGCCTGGAGGGGAGGGCAGTTGAGGGTGAGATCAGGCTGGCAAGCAGGCAGGAGCAGTTAGGGGCAATCAGGCAGGCAGGCAGAGAAGTTAGGGGTGATCAAGCAGGCAGGCAGAGGGGTTAGGGGGAATCAGGCAGGTAGGTAGGTGAGCAGTTAAGAGCCAGCTGTCCCAGATTGCAAGAGGGATGTCCGACTATTTTTTTTTTGGTGGGGGGGCGCATAAAGGTCATTATTCAACGAAGTGATCGTAGTGCCATCTCTGCACCAATCTCTTCTCCCATAGCAATAAGGGCAATCCCCAGCACAGCCACTCCCTGATGTGCTCCCATGTCCTTCTTTTCCTTCTTGTCTTTATCTTCCTCCTTTTCCTTGGAGTCAAAGTGTCCACTACAAATGTGGAGCAGTTGCTGCACCTTCAGTACATTTCCAGACCCTGCATAGGCACACACATCCACCAGTGTGTTGGCAAAACTGTGGAATGGCTCTGACACAACCTCCAGTGCAGCCAGGATTGCTTCAACGGCTTCTCCCTTCCCCAAGTGATTGAGGCCCAAACCAAGAGGAAGCCAATGGGCCTAAGTGTCCCTGAGCTCAGTCTCTGACTTTTCCATGATGGTCTGAAGGACAGTGGAAGTGACATCTCCATTGCAGGATCCCACTGCTATCATTCCACAGGCTAGAGCTGTCACACCTGCCACCTCCATACTGGACTTGGAATCTCCCATCACAGGCAGCAGCAGTGTTAGAACATCTTCACGATTTGAGCCAGCATAGGCCAAGCCTAGCCCAAAGATAGAACCAAATCTCATAGTGTTGCTGTTGTGGAGAACATAGTCTGAGAGTAGTGCCAGAGCAGGGTCACACTCATCCCGGACCGCAGAGTTCACAATGCCACAGGCCAGGAGGGCTCCAGACTTGATGTAATCCTCAGAAGAATACAGGTACTTGTCAATCTGGGTGAGACCACCATCCACATCCCACAGCAGAATCATGCCAAGGGACGCAGCTGCACTCAACATTCCATGGTCCTTGTTCTTGTAAAGCCATTTGTTGCCATCATCAGTCAACAGCTTATCCTGGCCAAAGGCTGCATTCACAAAGCCATTCACGAAAGAAGAGTCCAGGTTCACACGGGCAGAGTCCACTTGAGAGCCACTGCCCCAAACCTATTGTTCTCCAGGTGGGTTTTATATATGTCATCAGGCACCTTGGGCTCCATGATATCCAACCCCCGAGCTAATGCCAAGAAGTTGCTATTGAGCTGCACATTGGACATGATCTCTGTCAGGTCCTCATACTCCTCCACATCTTCACTCAGCTGCAGAAACACCCCATGCCGGCCTAGCATGAATGCCATCTGCTTCTGCACTACCACATCCTTGCAAGAAGTTAAGATGTCTTCTACTAGTTCCATGTCATTGAGCATCAAAGCCAATCTGAGAGCTTCAGGGAAGCGACTGAACTTTCAGAACACACCCAAGGCACAGTGCAGTAGGGCAGAGTTCTCAGGCTCAGGCACATAATTCACACAGCTGGTGAGATAGAGGCGGACCTTTGCATATACATTCTCATCAATGTCCTTCTCCAGCATATCCACCTGCTCAATTTCCATGAGCAGGTCGCAGGCCTCATGTTCTGCATTATCGGCCATGTTGTATGGGACAATCTCCTTCACCAGGGTCAGCAGTGGCTCCCGCTGTGTTTTCTCCACATCATCCAGCTCCTGCCACTCCTTAGCCACTTCTCCTGCTAGATGCCTGACATACTCATGACTCCATGATGCCCACTAGCCGATACTTGAGGCACTCACGCTCCCCACTCATGGTCATCGCCAAAACAGAAATGATATCAGCAGCAAAACGCTTATTCTCCCTGGTGGCCATGTTCTCATAGATTTCCTTCAGCTTGCCGTAGTGTGGGTGCAGGAATTTGAGAGGCTTGGGCACTGAAGTCATGGAAGTTGTAGATGAACGAATCTGTCTCCGCAGTTCTTCCAGGGCTGGTCGGTACAAGGATGTGTCCTTCTCCCCCAGTCATTCAACGAGCATCTCCAGTTCATCCTGAAGCTGTTTTTCCTCCTCAGACAGCTCCTGCTCTTTGTCCTTGTCCCTGGTATCCTGCCGCTCCTTGCCGCCCGCCTTCTCCGAGCCACCCGGGGCCGTCAATGGGGGCTGTTGGGACGCTACCGCTGTCTTTTCCCGGCCGCCCTCCTCCATCTCCGCAACCACTGCCCCGACTATTTTTATAGCCAATTGAGGAGGGTGCAGGGTGGGCTGAGAGAACCCCCCTCTCTGTGTTTGAATTTCATGCACTGGGCCACTAGTCTATATAATAAAAGCCTAAGTGACTGTTACTGCGGAACAACAAGAATGACCAGTCGCTATGATGCGCACTGACCACTATGAGGCAGATACTCAATGCAGAAGCTTCCCCCTGGTGGTCAGTGCTCCACAGGGGAAGCGCTGCTCAGCCAGAAGCCAGGCTAACAACTGTGAGTGCAGTGGCAGTGGCGGGAATCTCTCCCACCTCTGCTGCAGGCAGGCGGTAAGGAGTGAGGAATCCCAGACTGTGCAAGCCCTGGACTGCAAGAGGGATGTCCGACTGCCAGCTTATGCCCAATTGCCTAAGCCAGCAGGTGGACATCCCCTAGGGGTCCTAGACTGCAAAAGGGTGCAGGCCAGGCTGAGGGATCCCTGTCCAGTGCATTAATTATGTGCACCAGGCCTCTAGTAAAAACATATTAAAAAAAAAAAAAAAAGACTGAGTGGCTTAAGCAGAAATTTATTGTCTCATTCTGAATCATGATTTTTATCCTTTCTTTTGTTAATGTGGTGTATTACGTTGATTGATTTGCATATGTTGATCTTTGTGCCCCTGTAATGAATTCCACTTGTGATGCATTATTTTTTGGATGTACTGTTTTTTCAATTTGCTAGTATTTTGTTTAGGATTTTTGTATTCATCAGAGATATTGGTCTGCATTTTCTTTATCTTTGTCAGGTTTTGGTATCAGGGTTTTGTTGGCCTCATAGAATGTGTTAGGAAGTATTACCTCTTCTTCAATTTTTTTGGAAGAGTTTCAGAAGGATAGGTTTTAAGTCTTCTTGGAACGTTTGGTAGAATTCATTGGTGAAGCCATCTGGTTCTGGATTTTTGTTTTTTAGGAGGCTTTGATGGTAGTTTCAATTTCCTCTCTGCTGATCTGTCCATTTAGATTTTCCAATTCTTCATGATTTAGTCTAGAAAGATTTTATATTTCTAGGAACTCATCCATTTCTTCTAGGTTATTGAATTTGGTGGCATATAGTTTTTCGCAATATTCTTGTTTGATCCTTTATATATCTGCAATGTCTGTGGTGACTTCTCATTTCAGATTTTGTTCATATGGGTCTTTTCCCTTTTTTCCTTAGTGAGTCTAGCCAGGGGTTTGTCAAGTTTATTAATCTTTTCAAAGAACCAGCTCTTTGTTTTATTTATTTATTTTTTTGGTATATATTTTTTTGTTCTCTATTTCATTTAATTCTGCTCTAATTTTTATTATTTCCTTTCTTCTGCTGACTATGCATTGTTTTTGTTCTTCTTTTTCTATTACTTTAAGATGTGATGTTAGGTTTTTCACTTGGGATTTCTCTTGTGTCTTGAGATAGACCTGTAATGATATAAATCTCCTCTTATTACCACTTTTGCTGCACTCTAGAAGTTTTAAATGTTGTATTGTCATTCTCATTTGTCGCTAGAGGAAGGGAGAGGGAGAGAGAGATAGAAACATCAGTGATGAGAGAGAATCATTGATTGGCTGCCTTCTGCATGCTTCACACCAGGGATCAAGCCTGTAACCCGGGCTTGTGCCCTGAACAGAAATCAAACAGTGATCTCATGGTTCAGAGGTCAACACTTAATCACTGAGTCATGCTGTCTGGGCTCTATATATCTTTTATTTTTCTTTGACGCAGTCATTTTTCTAGTAGTATGTTACTTATTCTCCACGTAGTTGTAGGTTTCTTTAATTATTTTTTGCAGTTTATTTCTAATTTCAAGGCATGCTTGGTATAATTTCAATCTTCTTGAATTGGTTGATGCTAATGTTATGACCCAACATATGGCCTATCCTTGAGAATGTTCCATATACACTGGAGGAGAATGTTCTGGGATGAAAGATTCTGTAAATGTCAATAATGTCCATTTGGTCTAGTGTTTCATTTAAGGTTGGTAGTTCTTTACTGATTTTCTGCTTGGTTGACCTGTCTAGAGTTGCCAATGGAGTATTAAAATCCCCAACTGTGATTGTATTTTGATCGTTTCTCCCTTTAGTTCTGTATTTATTTCAGCGCTCCCTGTTTGGGCGCATATATATTAAGGAGTGTTATGTTCTCTTGGTGTAGTGTTCCCTTTATCATTATAAAATGTCCATCTTTGTCTCTTGTTATCTTTGTTAACCTGAAATCTATTCTTTCAGATGTAAGTATGGCTACACCTCTTTTTCTGTGGATATTATTTGCTTGGAGAATCATTTTCTACCCTTTTACTTTATATCTACCTTTGTCTTTGCAGCTTAGATGTGTCTCTTCTAGGCAGCATATAGTTGAGGTTTGTTTTTTGATCCACTCTGCTACTCTGTGCCTCTTTATTGGTGAATTCAGATATTTTACATTTAGGGTAATTATGATGTATGAGGATTTCCTGTAGCAATTTTATCTTTTGTTTTCTGGTAGCTCTATATCTCCATTCGTTCTTTGCCTTTATGTTTCTGTCTGTTGTATTTGTTTGGTGATATCTCATGCTCTTTCCTCTTTTTTTTTTAAGCTATATGTCCTGGTTTGGGGATTTCTGTGTGTGTTGTTACCATTAGGTTATAAAAAATGAAATTGCATTATATACTGTAGTGTTTTTTTTTCTTTTGAGTATGTCTGCTCTTCCTTTGCCAGTTCAGACCTTTCTCCCTTTCCCTTTCATGTTTTTGTTGTCACAGATTATCCCCATATCTTGTTTCTAACTACAGTCATGAGTTGCTTAACAATGCATCCTTGTTTGGACATTGTAGAGTGCACTTATATGGTATAGCCACACCTCTACAGCATGTCACTGTTCTGAATACTGTAGGCTGTAGTAACACAATGGTAAGTAGTTAGTTATGTATCTAAACATAGAAAAGGTGCAGTATAAGTATGGCATAAAGGACAAAAAAATGGTTCACCTGCTTAGGGCACTCATCATGAATGTAATTTGAAGGACTGGAAGTTGATGTGGGTGAGTCAGTGAGAGATGGTGAGTGACTGTGAAGGCCTAGGACATCACTGTCCACTGCTGTGGGCTTTATAAACATTTCCCCACAGCCCGCACCCTGCTTTCTCTGACAGGGTGAGAAATAGAACATGGAAACTGTTCAAGGCTCCTTGAATAGAGATGTGGGCTGGAGTGGTAGAAATTACCCAGGAGAAACTGGGTCAGGCATACATCACCGTGATAGTGCCTGTCAGGAGCGAGTGAATGGTGGCCTGTGCATCAATAGGAATAAGAAATCAATATGGAGAGATAAAGGATATAAAGGAACCATGGCAATGTGACTTTAGCTACTGCATGGTGAAGCAGTGGTTAGAATAAGGAATTCTGTGGCATTAGTTTAAAAAGAGGATATTTAACACAGAAAGAGTATACAACTGAGAACTCAATATTTGACTTTGGAAATTTGTTTTTGCTTCCATTGACCCAATCTGCCACAAAGAGCTTTTTTTGAGTTGAATTGATAGAAGAAGTAAAATTTATATATGCTTTACATCATTACAGCCTGAAAATATTTCCAAACTACAGGGACAGGCTGTCTCCACACCAGCACGGAAAGCTTTTACTAAAGTGGCAGTGGCACTTATCACTTAAGGTATATCCAGGGACCCGTGTCCTTGTACAGGATCTTATGTCCTCAACAAAGAATCTACAGCCGTGTACCCTAATGACCGTCAAGCGAGATCTGAATACACAGCACGAGGGAGGCAGACTCCTTGGTGCTGAAATATATCAATGGCTGACTCTTGTGGATTCAGTTTGTACACTCAGAATTGAAGTGCTATGCCCTGATCAGGTAACTCAATTGGTTAGAGTGCCATCCTGATATACCAAGGTTGTGGGTTCAAGCCTCACACAAATAAGAATCAACCAATGAATGCATAAATAAGTAGAACAGCAAGTGGATCTCTCTCTCAAATCAATAAATTTAAAAAATTGAGATGCTGTGAGAGAAAACCTATTATTAAGTCCCATAGACATTGCTCCTATCAGAGAAAAAAAACTCCTGAAGCACATACTCCTTCTTCAGAAAATTTAGGTTCATTAAAATTTTATGGGGCCACTGTGGCTATATGGTCTCCCTCTCTCATGGGCTGAAACATCATTTTGCAGTGCACGACTGTAACTAATTTAACAAGACTGATATACTGGTAACTGATTTCTTCTTTTTCATAGACTTAGTATATCATTGTTTATATTAACCAAATTTTAAAAGTCATCTGGGCCTTGTTTTCTTACAGAGTTGATTTCAGAGGAAATTCACTGATGTAGACCTCAGGCTGGGAAGGATTTCTAACAATAGAGTTCACCTATGTTTTCTATAACAAATAGGAAGTGTAATTACATAACCTGGGAATTAGCAGAGTGAGAGGTCAACAATATTAACATTTAAAATTTACGTTTTCTAAGACTGTAATAATATATTTTGAGAAAACATACTTGTATTTTTAAATTGGAATAGAGATTAAAAAAGAATTTTAACCAGCTGCTACCTCTTAGGGCAGATATAGCATGGAAAGATGACATGTGTACTAGTATTTCCTAAAGAAATGTTCACTTTACTTAACATTATAAATTCAGTAACATGAATCGCGAATGGTCTTTAGCACTTTGTAAACATTCTTTTTTGGATTCAATTGTAAATATTTTTTAAAATCTTTGTTACAAATTAACTTGAATTCGGTTTAAAAATTGGCTAATTTTATGTGCAAGCTGAGTAGATTAGAAAATAAGGGAACTCGAAGGGCCCATTTCAATGATTAATTTTTAGAATCATCATTATATAATTAGGTGGATCTGGACCAGGGTGCAGGAGGTTATTGTCCAGCATATTAACACTGCAGAAAAGATGCCTTATAAGATAAATATAAAATTGCAGCTAGAATCACATTGCAATATGTATCTTAATGTTCAGTTCAATAAAGTAGAATTGTAAATCTTTAAGTCCCTGTTTACTTAGCAATGACTCCATTTAACAAAAAAAGTTTTTAATTTGCTACAACCGTACTAACATTACTATCTATCTTTATCTATATATAATATACTAAAAATTCTTAATGAAGTTTGAATATTTTGCAAAATGTTTGTGGTGATATATTTTGTTTGAAGAGTCGATTTCATTTTGTTATTGAACATTTATTTGCTATGGATAAAGTATTGGGGTACCTGAAAAAAAAACACTGAAATACTTTATAAGAAAAACAAGCAAGCTAAGCATGGCAGAAATGGGGCTTTCAATAGAAGGATGTAATATAGCGTGGGCAGTCCTGCCTAGGTAAAATTGCAAAATTGCCAGGTAATTGTGAGCCATTTTGCACAACAAATATTTCCCAATGAAAAGTGGCTTAAACCCAAGGTTGAAAGTTTTTCCTTTCATCAGTTTGTTGATCTAGGCTTAATCTAGGTTTGGAGGAGGGGAAAAGAAGCTGAAACGCTTGAAAAGTATATGGAATTCCTTTGTGAAATAACTTTATTATCAGCTAAGTTTAATTGATAACCCTCAAAGCACTTATAAATAGCCACAGTTTATAAAAATGTATGACATTTATATATATAAATATACAATATATATTCAATCTTTACCTCAGTACCACTTCAAGACATTTCTCTCTTTCATTAGCAATGTCTATTGTAAGGAATCTAGGAACAATTTAATGAAGGAAAAACTGTGCCTTCCCTCATCCTTCCATCCAAAACATTTTTAAATGGAAAAATGTGATAGACAATTTAATGTTTATTTTTTATCTTAAATTTCAAAAAAATACTAAATAAAGATTTCTAAAGCTATATATTAAATACAAGAGGCCTGGTGCACGAATCTGTGCACCAGTGGATTCCAGCAGGCCTGCCCCAATCATAGGGACTGGGCCAGGCTGGCTGGGGGTGGGGCCACAGACAGTTGACCAGCTGGCCTCACCTTCTGGTTGAACTCAAGGTAGAACTCTTGGTCCAGGGGACAATTTGCATATTAACATTTTTTTTTCAGATTTTTAAAATTAAATCTTTATTCTTCAGATTATTACATTTGTTTCTCTTTTTTTCCCCTCCATAGCATCCCTCCACCCAACTCCCACCCTTCCCTCTGCCCTTACCTCCCTCCCATTGACCTCATCCATAGGTGTATGATTTTGTCCAGTCTCTCCTTGTACATCCCTCACCACTTTCCCCCTGAGAATAATGAGTCCACTCCCTTTCTATGCTCCTGATTCTAATATATTCACCAGTTTATTCTGTTCATCAAATTTTTAATTCACTTAATTTTTAGATTCACTTGTTGATAGATATGTATTTGTTGTTCATAATTTTTTGGCTTTTTCTTCTTCCTCTTCTAAAAGAGTACCTTTCAGCATTTCATATAATAATGGTTTGGAGTTGATGAACTCCTTTAGCTTTTTCTTCTCTGTGAAGCTCTTTATCTGCCCTTCAATTCTGAATGATAGCTTTGCTGGATGGATTATTCTTGGTTGTAAGTTCTTGCTATTCATCATGTTGAATATTTCTTGCCACTCCCGTCTGGCCTGCATCATTTCTGTTGAGAAATCAGCTGACAGTAGTATGGGTGCTCCCATGTAGGTAATGAACTGTTTTTCTCTTGCTGCTTTTAATATTCTCTCTTTGTCTTTTGCTCTTGGTATTTTAATTATGATGTGTCTTGGTGTGGTCCTCTTTGGATTCCTTTTATATGGGGTTCTGTGTTCTTCCTGGACTTGTAAGTCTATTTCTTTTACCAGATGTGGGAAGTTTTCAGTCATTATTTCTTTAAATAGGTTTTCAGTATCTTGCTCTCTCTTCTTCTGGCACCCCCCACAATTCTGATGTTGGTACGCTTGAAGCTGTCCCAGAGGCTCCTTACATTATCTTCACATTTTTGGATTCTTTTCTCTTCTTGCTTTTCCAGTTGAGTGTTTTCTGCTTCTTTATATTTCAAATTGTTGACTTGATTCTTGCCTTTCTCTAGTCTGCTGTTAGGACTCTGTATAATATTTTTTATTTCAGTCAGTGTATGTTTAATTGCTAGTTGGTCCTTTTCCATCTCTAGTTGGACCTTTTCCATCTCTAGTTGGTCCTTTTTCATCTCCTCTTGGCTCTCGCTAACTTTATCCAACTTTTCTAGGATATTCTTGAAAAACCTTATAAGCGTGATTTTGAACTCTATATCCAGTCATTTGTTTTCCTCCATTTCTTTTGTTTGTGATCCCTTTCCTTGTCTTGGCATTTTCACTATGCCAGGAGAACTTTTGTGTTGGATTCAGCCTTATGATACCAGACTTGCAAAACTGCAGAAGCCTCTCTGTTGATCTTGGGATGGGTGGAGTCTCAGGGTTTAAGGGACCGCCTTGCCTTCCAGTTGGCCCCGCCCATGACGGCACTGCATCTCACGTGACTGGGTAATGGCTGGAGCTGTCCTTGTACACTGCACAGTGCCTCTAAACCGCTGCCTTTCAGGCTTCCCTGCACTCCAGGACCACACGAGTCTAGGTCCCCAGCGTTTCACACGAAACTGGGGCTTAGTGGAGTCAGAAGTGGCACAGTTGGAAGGGTCTTTCTCCTGCCCACTCTTGAAAGCCAGCAGCACAATCAGCAGTCTGTCCTCTGCACCTGTGCACCTCTCCCTTTTCACAGTCCAAACTCCCCCCATATGAGTTTCAGCTGGATCTGGGGTTTAGTGTCGTAGGATAAGGGGTTCAATGCCGTTGGGGGTCTCTGTTTCCCTCCCGCCAGAGAAAACCAGCCAGGTACTCCGGCACCCGCTCTCTCTACGCGAGTGTCTCCATACCTCAGCTTTTTACAGCTCCTCTGGGTCTCTGTGAGCCCCTCTCTTTTCCTCTAATTGTAGAATTTCCACTCCGCCAGCTTTCCTGTGGTTCTGGATGATGTCCGTTCTGTCTTTTAGTTGTAGTTTTGAAATTGTTGTGCAAGGCAGCAGTGTAGGTGTTTACCTATGCCGCCATCTTGGATTCTCTCTCAGTACAAACTTCTTTAGCCTTTGGTAGGACAACTTCTATTTCCTCAATGGAAAATGGTTTATTCAGTTCCCATAACACAGCTGCTTTGCATTTAATAACCTAAGAAATTGGTGGGAATGACAATGAGTTCTAATTATGTGTTCACAAATACAGATTCCCCAAATAATAAAAATATGGACAGAAGATTTCATATAACATTCTAATTTCCCCAAGATGATATTCATAAAAAAATAGGATTTCAATCATTGGAGGTCATCATGTGTGCACCTGTGTTTGTAATATGAGAAAGTGTAGCCCAAATGATTGATCCACGGTCACACAGCACCTGAACTACAGCCTTTCCAGCCCTTTGCTGTTTTTGCTTGTGGTAACATAATATTTCACTAAATTAGGTTCTGTTGCTACAGTTTCAAATGAACAAAACTGTCGTCTTTGTACCATTTATCCACACGGGCAAATTTATAAAACCTAATTTTATTTGATTTTTCTGCAACAATTTAAGCCAGAATTTAAGTGCTATAGAATCATGTAGCAATGGGGAAGAAATTAAAATGAGCATCCTAGAGATGAAAGGAGCCATGAGCATCATGAAATTATAGACTGTGAGTTCTTGAGTGACTCAGTCTGCAACTTTGCATCTGTGTATCTCTTTTTTGGCAGCAAGCCCAGTGTTTGCATCTCATAGGTCTTGATAATTAGGCAAGTTAAAGCTTCTCATCTTACAGAAGAGGAAATTGAGGTTCAACTGGTTTTATGTATAGTCATTCAAGGAAATTGTTTTGCTGAGATTATCAAATTGAGAGAAAGAGAGAGAGAAGATCTCTGTCTTCCCACACCCCAAACTGTCTAGGAATCCTATAAAACATCGTAATTATTTTTTACAGATGCAAAATAAGTTATCCTTCATCTTGTCAAATAATGCAACACTCCTACATGACTCCTTTATATGGTTACATGGCTCTTTTGCAAAGAGATTAAATGTGAAAAATAATATTCTAGAAACAGATGGGTGGCTAAAAGCCATCAGTGACTCAAATTAACATTCATCTTAAGCCAATCTAAGGAAAATGTTATGGGTCACATTGTATTTTGGCCCAATGTTGAAATTAGAATCACATACCACAATTCCACACAAATTTCAACTGGATTAATAGTTGAGGTTTATTTTTAAAATCAAACAATGTTATCAATCAGTAAGGACATAAATATCAACTATCTGGAGCAGAAAGAAAGTTTTAGGCATAAGCATGACAGAAAAAAGTCAGAAAGAAAATTTCTAAAAATGAAAAATTTTTGTATTGAGAAACAGTAACTAAATCTTCCAAATTTAACTAATTTAAGCCAGTCTGAGGAAGAAAAATGTATACAGCAAAAATGACAAAATAAGCATTTTTGATACATACAATACTTAATTAAGTTTCTAAGGAAAGTATGAAGATGTCCACTCCTACTACTTCTGCCCTCCTATGCATCAAATTCACATCCAGAGACAAAAGATTAAGGAGGAAAAGCCAAGTTCATCAATACACTGTGAAGTATTTGTTTTCCTCTTTTATAAAAAGGCCTTTAATGAAAATAATAACATAATTATTTAAAATTGGTAGTGACTTTTACTTAAAGAAAAAATAGGCAATGTTATTTATGTCAACATTTTTAAAAAATAATTTGCAAAATATATCAGGATACTTAAAAACATTTTCTTTTATTCTTGCAAATAGTCACATTTTTAGCAAATTTATTGAAATACCTTTGAGATATAAAAATTATTCATATACAAAAAATATAACTTGATGGTTTGATATATGTATATATGGTATCAATCAAGATCACCACAATCAAGATAAATGACATATCTATCACCTCTACACAGTTACTATGGTGTGTGTATATGTGGAGGGGTGGAGGGACCTAGAGGGGTGGTTGTGTGTGTGTGTTGAGATTTAATTTAATATATACCCCCTTAGCATATTTTAATTAAAGATATAACCTATTAGCATAAATACAATATTGTTCATTATAATCACCATAGTATATATTGATTTCCAGAACTTATTCATCTTGAATAACCAAAATTCTGTACCCTACTTAAGAATATTTCAAAATTTTCACCCTATAATCTTGTTTTAAAATCTACTTTAATAAAATGGTAAATTCAGAAAAATCTTATATCACTTAGCATAATAAAAGGAAAAAAGAAACATACTGAAACAATAAAAAAAAAAGAAAAATCGCCAAAACCGGTTTGGCTCAGTGGATGGAGCATCGGCCTGCGGACTGAGGGGTCCCGGGTTCGATTCCGGTCAAGGGCATGTACATTGGTTGTGGGCGCATCCCCAGTGGGGGGGCGTGCAGGAGGCGACTGATGGATGTCTCTCTCTCATCGAAGTTTCTAGCTTTCTTTCCCTCTCCCTTCCTCTCTGTGAAAAATCAATAAAAATATATTTTAAAAAAAGAAAAGAAAAATCTTAATATAGATTAGAGGTCAACATAGCACTATTTATAAAGAGAAACAAGTAACCAATATGTGCAAACAAATCCTATATAATAAAAGACTAATATGCAAATCAACTGAACTGTGGAACCACCAGTTCCTGTGATACTCATGGGCCACAAGAGTGCAGATGCTCAATGCAGGAGCTGCCCCCTGGTAGTCAGTGTGCTCACACAGGGGGAGCACCGTCAGGCAGAAGCTGTGGCCAGTGCAGTGATGGTGGTAGGAGCCTCTCCCACCTCTGCTGCAGTACTAAGGAAGTCTGACTGCCTGCTTAAGCCCACTCCCCACAGGGAGCAGACATAAACCATCAGTCAGACATGCTCCAAGGGTTCCCAGACTGCAAAAGGGCACAGGCCGGGCTGAGGGACCCCCCAAGTGCATGAATCTCGTGCACTGGGCCTCTAGTATGTAAATAAAAATAAAGGAATAAAGAAGTAAACTGTGGTAAATATCAATGTAATATAGTGTAGGTCCAATTTAACATATATTTTTGCCTAATGCAGAATTAGGCATTAGGATTAGCCCTGTGGCCAAATTAGAACTACCAGGTAAAAGCCCCAACAGTCAGTCAGGCTTGAGTGTGAGCCATTGTTTTAGCTGCAAAGGCTGAGATATCAGGCCCGCCTTGCAGGCATCTTCAGACAAAGTGAAGCAGCTGTGGACACACTAATACTGTATTCTGAGGCTCAGTCTTCAAACCAAAGAAACCAAACTTTTTTTTCAGGAAATAATGGTATTGAGTGAGGTTTAACATCAGTATAAGTTTTATGGTCCTAACCCCTTCTCCAGAAAAACTGATTGGGTGATAAAATGTCAAAAGCTGCAACGTGGAAGGTAACCTATTTAAAAAAAAAAAAAAAGTTGAGCTAAAAAAGTTCACAGACATGTTGGACCATACAGCACATCAGCCCTAATTTTAGGTTTGGAGGAGTTGTCAGCTGAATGTCCTGCAAACCTTCCCATAGTGTTTCTATGAAATTCTGGGGCTATCACTCAGGATCCTGAAACTCCTAAATGCTGTAAGCCTGCTGCCACTCAGGAACCTCCAAAGACACGTGTGAATCTCCAAACACCCATGACATGTCCTGTGCCCAGGACAGAATGCACAGGAAGAGTTTTGAGAAGTGAGCTGCAGGAGTGAGGGCTCCGGTGCCAGACATGCCTGCTCAGGACCTGAGGCCCCTCTGGATATACAGGACCTTGGCTACTGCGCTCATTAAATGGGAATAACAATCAGTGCGTTACTCGCCTGTCCTGGGGGTCGGTGGTGAGGGTCCTAAAGCACTTCCTACACTGCCTGGATCATAGTCAGTAGCAAACAGGGTTATTATTAACTAGGTTCCCATTGGCAACCAAAGGTTCAGATTTTAAAATATTTAAAATGTAGCCACTTGGGACAGAATGACCTGGAGTCCAGGCTCAGAAAATAACTGATTTGCAGAAATCAACTGTGCAGTCCCAGAACCTCCCCTCAAAGCTTGGGGCTAAGACTCTCCTGCCCTGCAGGTGCCTCCAGAAATTCAGGTGGAGCCAAGGGGGACAGTATGATCCACAGGACTGTTTGCCCAGGACCAGGGGGGTCCCGGGACGCAGGAAGTCAGTGCTAAACCCAGGAGAGTCCCAGGCAATGGGGACTGTCACCCTGTGCACGCTCGGCACCACCTCACTTCCCTGTGTGTGTGTGTGATCCACGGCACGGGTTCCTGTCCGCTCCTGAGCTTCAGCCCTGACCCTCCACCTTCAGTGACAGCTTCTGTGCTGGACACCAGCCAGGCCTCTGTGCACCGGGCTCAGAGGGCAGCAGGGAGGAGGACAGGGTCCCTGCTGTCAGGAGAACTGGGTGAAATCTCTGCTCCACGGCGACTGTCAGTGCTGTGGCCACACACTCAGTGCTCGGAGCTTCCGGAGAGAAATCACCTGCTTCCAGGCTTGTTGCGCCTAAGAGAGGTCCTGTGAGTGGAAGCGCCGGTTACAGGGTCACACACTCAGAAAAGGACAATGACTCCAAGACGGAGCCAGTAAGAAAGGGGCCCGTGTGCACGGGGAAAGGACCTAGTTTATTGCTGAATCATTCTTAATAGCAGAAACGGCCATGCAATTACAACCCGAGCAGCACGCAACTGCTAGTCACCCGGAATCACCCAGAGCCAACGCCAAGCATCAGGGTGCGGCTTTATCCTGGCCTTTGTTCCTCAAGTTTTCTCTCCAACAGGCAGCGCGGGCGGCGGCAGGCTGGGGCCCGCCTTTGCCCAGGACTCCGCCAGCCTGCGAGGACGGCCCCGCTGGGAAGAGGGGCGGGCGGGTCTGCGCACCCCTGCGCTCTCCGGCCAGGATTTGGCTCCTCCTTTCCAGGACGCGGCGGCAGCTCGCAGAGCCGCTGGGTGGGAGGGTGCCGGGAGGCTCAGAAAACGCTCTCCCGCGCTCACCTGCCCGGGAAGACGCCCACATTTCCTAAGGGGGGGCTCCGCCTCCTCTCCCCCTGACTCCCCACCGCGCGGCCTCCCGCTGAGCGCGCGCTGCTGACTTTCCATCGGGGAGGCAGGAATCTGGGCAAACACAAATGCCGGCTGTAGGTTCCCCTCACGACCTCCCTTTAGGAAAGCCCAGGGAGAAATCGGTGCTCCGGGGACCTGGCTGGGGAGGGAGGGAATGAGTGGGCGCAGGGCCCGGCCACGCTTCACCGGTGGCGGAGAGGAGCGGGGCTGGGCCTCGCAGAGCAGCTCAGCCACAGGCCTCGCAGCGGCGGGACGGGGCCTGCGAGGAGCTGGAGGCCGCGGCCTGGGAGCAGGGCCTGCGGCTCCGGGAGGCGCTGCAGGCGCAGCTACTTCAGCCACGTGCTCTCCGTTGCCATCTCTTCTGGCTCCCCCCGGGCTTCTCCGTCCACACGGAGCAGGACTCCAGGACGCCAGCTCCAGAAGCGGCTGCAGAGGCATCCTCTGAGGTCCCGGGGCTGCAGAAGGTGGCTCTGCGCAGGCCTGTGAGGCTCACCGTCCCTCCCTTTCCCCCCTTCCCCCACCACCATCACCCCCATCCCGGCCCCCAGAGCCTGGCCGCCATCTGTTGTGCATAAGCCTTTGGGAGGAAGGGCGTTTCCTCTGGGCCCGCGTGGGAGGGGGAAGAACTGCCTTGTGTTTTCTACAGAAGTAGAAACATGAGTGAAAGAAACTCAAGACTATTTGGTCTCTGTCTAAAGAAGAATTTTCCAACGTTAAATTGAAAAAATTACGGAGCTTTTGAGCTGCTTATCATTAAAAGGGCAGAACCACCTGCAGGTAAGAGTACAGGGCAGCCGAGACCGGTTTGGCTCAGTGGTTAGAGCGGAGCTTGCGGACTGAAAGGTCCCAGGTTCGATTCCGGTTTGGGGCTTGTACCTTGCTTGGGGGCACATCCCCACTGTGGGGCGTGCAGGAGGCAGCTGATCGGTGTCTCTCTCTCATCGATGTTTCTGACTTTCTATCTCTCTCCCTTCCTCTCTGTAAAAAATCAATAAAATATATTTTTTTTAAAAAAAAGAGTACAGAGCAAACCTGGGAGGACAGAACAGCCTTAGTATCATCTCTGACTGTACCAAAAAAAAAAAAAATTGAATTACCATTCAATTTTAATGGGTGACTTGCATAGTAGGTGAATTATACCACAATAAAGCAGTTTTACAAAGACAGAGATTGGCAGAGTGTGTTTTAAAGCCTAACTTAGGATATGTTGTCTATAAGAAATTCACTGTGTATATAGATAGGCAAGTTAAAAGAAAAGAGATGAAAAATATATCATAAACATTAGTCAAAAGAAAGCAGGAGTGGCTATATTAATATCAGAAAAAGTATACTGCAGAGAAAATAAAGTTATCAGAGACAAAGAGGAACATTATACAGTGTGGGGCAATGAAGGTTTATAGTTGTGAGTATGCAAAACACAACTTATTATTGTATTATTATTTATTAATGGTATTATTTTCCATATGAACAACTGTAAACCTACTTTTGCACTACCCTGTATAATGATAAAAGGGCAATCTACTTAAAAGAGATGATAATCTAAATGTGTATGCACCAGGACTGCAAACTTCTGGGAAAAATCTGATCGGACTAAAAGAAAAAAAATAGACAAATGCATAGTTTTAGTTAAAGGCTTTAATATCCCTTTGGAAAAATTTAAAGTTGAATTAGGAAGAAGGTCAAGGAATAGAAGAACTCACAAAACTGTCAACCAAAGGGACCTAAGGGACCATTTCTCAACCTCCACCCAAAGGCAGCAGAATACACATTCATTTCCAGCACCCACAATACATATCCCAAGATATCCTGAGCCATGACACAAATCTCAAAATCTGTAAAAAAAAAAAACCTAAATCATACAGAGTGTCATCTGACCACAATAGAATCGAACTAAAAATCAATAACAGAAATTGAACTAGAAATTAGTAACAAATTAAAGGAAAAATCTCTAAACACTTGGAAACTAAACAACACACAAATAATCTATAGTTCAAAGAAGACTCAAGGAAACCTTTTAAAAATACATTGAACTGAATTAAAATGAAAAAACAACATCTTGACATTTGTGTGATGCAGCTTAAAGTGGCACTGAATCTAATACAGTGGTACTTCGAGATACGAGTTTAATTTGTTCCATAACCTTGAGGCGTGGGAAACTATGAGACGCTCTAGTCGTGGTAAACTGGTGGGTCATGTGCAGCCGGCCGATCCGGGCAATTACTCCTATCTCAAATGTTGCTCGTATTTCAAAGCAAAAATTGCTCGCTCGATGGCTTGTATCTCAAAAA
>PVJN01031623.1:10081-24831 GCA_004026805.1 Lasiurus borealis | reverse complement strand
GGAACCGCCGGGCGGGCGCAGGCCCGTTCGCCGCCAGGCACCGCGGCTTTGAAATCCGAGCCCGGCGCGGCCAGACTGGTCGGGCGAGCGGGCGGCGGCGCGGGCGCCAGCGCGGGTCGGGGGCGGCGCTGGGGCGGGGCCTGCCGGCTGCCCGCCCCGCGCGGGGCTCGCCGCTGCCTCTCGGCCCGGGGTCTTCGGCGGCGCGGGGCTGCCCGGCTCTCAGCTCACCCGCGGGGGGCTGGGTCCCCGGGGAGCATCCGAGGGTGGCCACGCCGCACACCGCCCGAGGGGTCCCCAGGGCCGCTGCCCGGGGCGCTTCATCCTCCTCCCGAAGTTCTGTGGCTCCTTTTCCAAGAGGCGCGGACGCCAGCCTGATGGGGTGGCGGGGACCATGTGGGTCCGGTAGGGCATAAGCGCGCCGCGTCCTGCACCCTGAGCCTGAGACCCCAGCAGTGGAACCCACCCTCCCGGAGAGGAGGGTGGGAAAAGCTCCTTCGCTCCCTCCCCGCACATACACACCGGGTCCTGAGAGCCACTTAAGAGCCGTAGGCCAATCAGAGGCTTCCCAGAGTGTGAGGTCAAGGGCCTACAGGTGCGGTGAGGTGAGGCTCGTTTAGCCAACTCAAGGGGAAGCACCTGAGCAGGTCCTCCCTCCTGGCACTGGTCCGGGCCCTCCTTCCCACCCCGTGAGCTGCAGTTCTGCAGTGCGCACGCCCTTTCACTGGTGCGCCCAGTCCCTCGGTCCAGTGGGGATGAGTCCACTGTCCCTGGGGCCAACAGGATGGAAGTCAGAGTAGGTGCCTGGGAGGGGTTCCGGGTTCCCAGGCAGCCAGTGCTTGGTGATCTCCAGGAAGTAGGGGCGGTTTCTAGGGGAGAGCTGGGATCCCCAGGGCCCACATCTGTCAAGTGAGTGGAGTAACCAGATTCCCCACGAAGCCAGCCCTCCTTGGAGCCACGGGGAGACCTGTCTCCAGGAAAGGTGCAAGGTCCTGGGCAGCTGCTGCACCAGGCAGGGGCGGGCGCCAGCGGGAAGGAGCAGGCAGGCGCAGGGTTTCCTGTCATCTCTTTATTGGGGCAGGGAATGCATCATTCACACGGAGCTGTGTGCTAGCCCCTGTGTGCACCCAGCTGTGTGAGCACACACCGCTCGAGGCCAGGTCTGGTGGGCTGGGAGGTCAGGCTCTCCCCCAGAGGGTATCAGAAAGACCCATCTAGAGGACAGGTGGCGTCCGAGGCTGTGGCCCCACCCTGGTGGGAAGCGGCTCTATCTGAATGCTGGACAGAGCCTGCGGCCGGGCCGGGTGGTGAGAGGCTGGGTAGACAGAACAGCCTCCCTCCCTGCTCCCTTGCTGGGCTGTGGCAGGGCCAGCCTGCTCCCGAGGCAGGTCCCCAGGCTGTGGGAAGGGGCCTGAAGATCCCAATGCTCCACGGGACCCCTCCTTGGGCCCTTCTTCACGCCGGCCCGTCAGAGGACAACCCTGCGGTCCAGGTGATCCCCGCGCCCGCTCCGCTGGTGCCTCACTTCCAGGTGTTTCTTCTGGACCCTCTCGAAGTGCTGCAGCAGCTCTGCATAGTCGATGCTGGCCGAGTCCGTTTTCTGCGACTTGGGGGCGGCCTTCAGACTGTCTCTGGGGAGAGGGAGCAGAGGGCGCAGTGTCAGTGTCCCCGCATGCGTGCTCCTGGAGGGGCGCAGCTCCAGACACAGGAGGGCAGGGCCGCAGGTGGTGGAACTCGAGGGCCGGGAGTTGGCCGCTTCGGGCCCAGCACCCCTTCCCCCACAGCCCTCACGAGCTGAGGAGCCTGTGAGCCTCCCCTCCCCAGCAGTGGAGAGACCAGTCAACACTGCGGCTTGGACATGGCCTCCAGCCTGTGGGCTGGCAACAGTGCCCAGAGCAGGCATCGCATGGGGAAGCATTTCCTGTTTACGAGTGGCTCCCTTTGGGGTGAAAGCCAGGGCCTGCCGCCAGCCAGGAAGCCAGCTGGGGCCTGGAACAGGGTCAGGGGTGGGGGAGGAGGCAGCCTGGCCCTTTCTCTGGGGGCAGGGCTAGGACGAGGGCCAGCAGGGAGGGCTGAAGGGTCTCTGCTGGGCCCTCCATTGGCAGGACACGTTTTTGAGGCTGGGGCCCAGGAGCCTGCAGGCAGTTCCTGCCCCTGGGGTGGGGGTGGGGGACAGCCGGTCTCAGGGCTGGGCATGCCCATGGCTCCCACCACTCCTGCTGCCACCACCCTCCCCAGCTGCTGGTGCAGCAGCATGCGGGGTGCACCGCACACATACTAGCACTAGTGCTGGTCCTCCCTTCAGTTGTGCGAACTAATAGCTCTGCTGCCCCTGAGCACTAGCCCCCCTCAGGCCCGCCCCAGTCACCATCCCTGCAGTCCCGTGATACACTCTGCTCTTCTTCATGGAGCCGCACTGGCCAGTGTGCATGTGTGTGTGTGTGTGTGTTGGGGGGTCAGATCTGAGCGCTGCCAGTTACCTTCCTCCAGCTCCCGAGGCCTGGGGGCCCTTGGAGCTCTAAGGAAGGGGTCTCGGGAAGGCTCTGGGCTGTTGGTGACAATCCTTGGGTCCCTGTAAGTTCATGAACAGACCCCAGTGGGGGTGGCCGGGCAGCAGCAGGAGCCAGACAGATATGACCCAATGGCAACACGACCACTTCCCAGCCATTGGGCGTTGGGTGACTCAGTTTCCTCATCGGTAAAGGGGGATTTCTCCAGCCCCCGCCTAGGGACCTGCTGGGCAGCCACCATGGCTACGGCTCTGCCCTCGGAGTGACCAGCCAGGGCCCGGCAGCTGGAGGCACACGAGCTGCTCAGTTCATTTTGGGGGAACCTGATGGTGCTTCACCCAAACGGACCCCTCGGCGGAGAGCTTGGCTCCTGGGCAGGTACAGGCGCCTGATGTCTGAGCCTGAAAGGCACTGCTGACCCTCCACTGGCTGCTGGGCCAGGGCCGGGCAGATGAACCCTTCCGTGGTCGCCACCTGGAGCCTGGAGGTGGCCCTGCACTCCCCTCAGCCCGCTCCCTCCTTGTGAAGATGCATCACCTGCAAACACCATGGGTCTGTATGCTGCTCCCTCAACACTCCCGGTGAGCCAAGGCATTAGGCCCCAGGACTGAGATGAGGGGTTTCCATGGAGATGCCAGCAGTGAATGGCAAACCCAGGGTGATATGCAAAGATGTGGTCAGGGTAGGTAGGGGTGGGGGTCGGAAGGAGTGAGCTGTACCTTGCTCTCTAAGCAATTAGTCTGGTCCCCAGTGACTCAGCCTCCCTGCGGGTAGATCCTTCCCGGCCCGAGGTCATGGGCGCAGCCACCGGGGGCCTCGCATGGTTCCTTCATGTTTGCACCCCTCAGGCAGCGATGCCTGGAGGGCACCGCCGGCAGCACAGACCGGGGCTCCTCTCCTGCCACCCTTCCCCGCACCTGTCACCAGGCTACTGTGGTGAGCGTCACGGCCTTTCCTTCCACGGGCTCCTCCAGCCCCACCGAGGAGATGTCTGGGGAGTGGCTGGAAGCCTGAGGGGGCCACTCTCTCTCAGCCTTGGGGGCACATTCAGCACACAAAACTCGGGAGGGCGGGGACCCAGAAACGCCCTCAGCTGTTCCCTGCTTGCAGGCCCGCCAGGCACCTGACGCAGTGCTCCCGCTGCCTGTCCCTCCGGGGCTGAGACTGTCCTCTGCAGAGTGTGCGCGGTCCCTCTGTGCCCACCCTGCAATCTGGCCCCTCCCCAGCTGTTCCCGAGCCCCCTCCTCGCCCACTGCTCCTGCCTGCCTGCCGGGGTCCTTGCTAAGAACGGCTGGGAACACAGAGCCCTGAAGACCGGGCAGAGCCTCAAGCAACCATTCAGTCCAGTGCTCATTTCCCCGCGAAGAAACGCAGAGCAAGTGTGGGCTTGCCTGCGGTCAGAGCTGGGCCAGGTCCCCATCCAGGCCTGGGGATGTCCCCTCACCGACCACGGGAGACTGAAGGAACGCCCGTTTGCCTAGCGTCCCTGTGCAGACTCGCTCTACCCTGGCTTGGGACGCACAGGGAGGATCCCTCTATGCTGAGGTCAGGAGAGTGGTGGGGAGAGCTCGGAGAAGGGTATGGCCCTCCACAGCATGGGGTCCACGGCCCGGCCTTGAGGCCTCCCATCAAGGCAGTCTGGTTCCCGGAAGGGGGGTACCAGAGTTCCCAGGGCAGCAGCCTGCCTGCCTCCTCCTTCCCTCCCACCGCACCCCCTTCCTCAGTGCTTGCCGGGGCAGCCCTCACACTCACTAGGTGTTGGAAAGGCCAGTGTAGAGGCCAGCGAGCCGGTGTGGCTTCAGGGCCTCTCTCCCCAAATGCACACCCAGCTCCTCAGCTGCTCCCTGCTCCCCCGGGGATTCCCCGGTGGCACCAAGAGCAGCAGGAAGGTGCCAGCACTGCCGCCCTGGAGAGCTGCTGGCGAGTCAGGGTGGGCAGGAGCTGGGCCTTGGTCCGGAGACCCTCCGGCTGGCCCAGAGCAGGCCAGCAGTCAGGTGCCCACACCCAGCCTGTGGTGAGGCCAGGCCAGTGGGAGGGGTGGTGGGCTGAGCCCTGCCGGGGCCGAGTGCTGGGCAAGCCCATCTCAAGGCTGCCCGCATCCGATGGCAAAGGCGCAAGACCCTTCCAGGAGCGAGACGCCAGGCCTGCGGAGCGGCCTGAACAGCCTGGGAGGGAATTCTAGACACACAGGGCATCTGATGCAAGCTGGGCGCGCTCCATTCAGCGTAAATCTTCTCAGTGGCTCTGCCTGTTTCCATGGCAACCTGACAAGTGAAATTTTCCATCTCGGATGCCAAATGCCTGTGGATGAGGCGAAGCCTCCAAGGGTTACCAAATATAGACAAGGCCCAACAGGCTCCAGGGGCCAGGCCAGCAGTGAGTTCGGGTGGGAGCCTCGATCCCCCCGGGGGCCGCGGCCTCCTGCCAGAGCTGCCCATGCTGGGCCTCTCGGCGGCGGTGCGTCTATACCTGTCCTTCCTGTGGGCAGCAGCGCGCGGTGCAGCCACAGGTCACGCTACCTGACTTTTAGGTTAACCCTGGTTCTTAGCGGAGGCACTGCCACCTTCTCCCAGAATCCCCCAGCCTGGGGTTCTGGTATGGAAATGAGAGGCCCACAGGCTAGTGGCTGTGGGTGGACAGGGTCTGAGGTGACCGGGGTAGGATGCCCAGGCAAGGAGACCCTTGGCAGCCCCCCCGAGGCACAGCATCCTCACCAGGCCCCTCTGGCCCGGCCCTTGCTGGGTGGCGATGCCTTCCCCCGGGGAGGCAGCGGCGCAGGCCCCTGCCCGCACTCACTCGGTCTGCAGCAGCTCGGGGTTGGGCACGCACTGGAGCCGGTGGGAGAGCAGCTGGAAGGCACTGCTCTGGGGCAGCAGCATGAGCAGGCCGTAGAGGGCCTTGATCAGGTACGGGTTGTTCTTCACGTCCAGCAGCTGCAGGCGCAGATCTGCAGGGGGGCAGAGGTCAGGGGTTAAGACCCTGGCGCGGACAGGGCCGGCCAGGGGGCTGTGGCAGAGAACTGGGCTCCACAGCCATGACCACTCCTGCCCCCATCCAGTAGCGCCTCGCTGTCCCCTCGACCTCATCATGCTCTCTTCCTGCCCAACTGCCCGTCCGATCTTCCCAAAAGTCACCTCAGCCTGGCGATGCCCAACGTGCCCTGGGCTGTCCCCGCCCCATGCTCACTGCCTCCCTGGCAAGGAGGGGCTTGGCCTTCCTGTGCAGCAGGTCCCCGTCCGGGCCACACGAGCTATAAGCATGTGGGGCCGAGAGGCTGAGTACCGCTGAGGGAGGGCTAGATGGAAAGCAGGTTCCTGTGGGGCTGAAACACAGCCCACGTGGGTCTGGGAGGGGCTTTGGAATCCACCTCAGATCCGGGTCCTGCCACCACCCCGCCAGGTGGGAGGAGACACACCCCGGCCCTGCCCAGCTCGCCTCCCAACACACAGGCCCGGCCTTCTCTCCTCTGAGTCTCTGCGAGTCACTGGCTCTACCTTCTCGTGCCTCTGGCCCAGCTGGGCACCCTCTGTGCAGGGTGACACACACTCTGGAGAGGCCACGCCGCCAGCAGCAGCTGTGCAGCGTCTGGGCTGATGCTGATCGGGAGCAGCCAGGGCCCGGGGCTGGGAAAGCTAGGAAGCGGGCCGCCCGCAGCCCTCCCCTTCCGAGGTGGCAGGGGCCACCGGGGGGGACCGAGCTGTCTTCTCGGAGCCTTGCAACTCCAGCAGAGGCGTGGGCCTATCAGGGTCCAAACCCCTGGGGCCTGGGGGGAGCTGGGCCTAGGCATCCCACAGTTAGAACGGGTGCTCGGCAGCACCAGGGGTGCATCTGCTGTGGTCGCCCCAACAAAGCCCTGGGCCTGCAGAGAAGAGGCTGCCACGTTTCTGGGGTTGGGATGGATCTGACCTAAGGGAGCATGTGCCTGGCTGCCTGGGAAGTGAGATCGGCTCAGGGGGCCACTTGGGACAGGCTCAGGTATGCTCCATGGGGGGCAGGGTCCCCCCTGTGCCCCTGCTCTTGTGTCCCAGAGGCATCCGGCAGCATGTGCCTGGTTGTTGGGACAAGCTGCCTTCCATTCCGATGGGCATAAGGGTGGTGTCGTTGGCCGCTGCGTCTGCCTTTGGCTCCAGGGTGAAGGGTGACTGCCTAGCCCCATGGTCGGCAAACTATGGCTCTCGAGCCACATGCGGCTCTTTGGCCCCTTGGGTGTGGCTCTTCCACAAAATACCACGGCCTGGGCGAGTCTATTTTGAAGAAGTGGTGTTAGAAGAAGTTTCAGTTTAAAAAATTTGGCTCTCAAAAGAAATTTCAATCGTGGTCCTGTTGATATTTGGCTCTGCGGACTAATGAGTTTGCCGATCACTGCCCTAGCCTGCCAGGCGCTGCCAGAGAGCAGGTGGCCTGGGTGGCTGTCTTCTCAGCACACTGCAAGCACCGAGTTCCATGCAGTCACCGTGTTGGAGGCGCCAAGAGCTGTGTGTGCTGCCACCTCTGCACATTCAGCCCGGGTGTTACGATCAGGCAGCTCCCACCCATCGGCTCCCGGCAAATGCCAGCTCTGCTTTGCGGAGATGAGTGTGTGGCTCTTGGGCACGCAGGAGCGCCTGCAGGTGGGCCAAGGGCCCCCGCAGCTTCCAAAAGCCAGGGCAGAGTGGCGTGTTTGGGGAAGGGGCGGGGCACAGCGCTAGGACAGTGCCCACCTGTCCCGACAGCACTGCTCCAGTTCTCTCAGCGATGACACTTACCTTCAGTGGGTTTTGCTGTCAGCGCTGGTGTGTCCACAAGACCCCCTGAGGCACACAGGCAGCTTCTGATGCCACATGTCCCAGCCCTGCTCTCCTCAGACCTGATCTCCTCCCCAGCCTTACATTCTCCACATTCCAGAGTATTCCTGGGGTGACTGCCCTCCCCCTCCATCCCCCTCTCTCTCTCCTGAGTGTGGCTTCACCCCCGCCTCACTGTAGCCAGCCAGAGGCCAGAGGCCGGGCCCTTACATGTGAAGATGGGGCACTCGATCAGCTGTACCAGCTTGTCCACCTCCGTGAGGAAGTCCACCGTGACCTCCAGGTCCCCGCTGGGTGGACAGTCAAGGAAAGTCTTCCCCCGGGGCCAGGGCAGCCTGTCTCAGGGAGGGGCTTTGACGGGGAGGGGCGGCAGCTGGAGAACTGGGACCCCAGGGCTTGACCCAGCGGCTTAGAGTGACCCTCCTCCCTCTGGTCTCCCGAGGCACAGAGCCTGCTTCTGCCTAAGCTGGATCCCGCATCCGAAGGGCATCCGTCTATTCCTTCTGCCTTTGTGTCCCTCTAAATGAGAGGCGGCACAGCTGTCCCCGCCGCGCGGCACCCAGGCTCTGCTCCGGCAGCTCCCGCCCCTGCGATCTGGGCTCTGAAAGGCTCTCACTTATCGAGGCCCTGCAGCCTGGGGGAGGGCTGGGCAGGAAGGGCCCGCTCCTGCCTGAGTGGACCCCGCCAGCCCCGCCAAGGTCAGGGCTGCGGTAGGTGTGGCCTGTGGTCCTTTGGTCGTCAACGGCCGAGAGAAGCAAATCTAGGGGATGGAAGGGGAGCAGCACCTGAGGGAGCCAGGCAAGGCCATGGCTGCCCTCAAAGGAGACCCCTCGGGGCCCCTCTTTCCTGAACCCCAATTCCAGGCCCCTCAGGGAAGACCGATTTTGCATCTATGCAGCTCTCCCAGGGAGGGCCACAGGCCAGGCATTCCCGGAGAAGGCTGGTTTGCTTTCCAGTATTTTAAACAAAATCTGACCGTGATGCCCTTCGTTGAGGCAAGCCCTGAGTGGGGTGGGGGGTTTCCCTTTTCTGAGGCTTCCCGGCCAGCCCGCTCTGCCCGCTGGGTCACCACCAAGCGCTGGCTCTGGCTTTGTGGCTCCCAAAGGTACCCAAACAGCAGCAATACCACCAACGCTCAGCTCAGCCTGCAGGCCTGCGCTCCGCCCTCATTCTAGGCCTTGTCTCCTGCCCGCCCCGGCACAGGGCCCAGCCAACCCACAGTGAGCGGGTGCACCTGCCCGTTCCCTGGCACACACACCTCGATGGCCCGCTCAGCCCCGATCCCAGCCTATCCCTTTCTCCAGCGCCAGCTCTCCTCCATGGGCCCAGTGACCATGTGCTGCCCACAGCAAACCATCCCTCAGGGCACCCATCGGGTCTTGATGTCACAGGCCGGGGGCAGGAGGATGGCAGCGGGCCCACCCCTCCGGTGGCTGGATCAGGAGAACCATGACAGCGAAGGATACAACTTCTGGATGAGGTCGTAGGCGTGCCGGTAGTTCTGGGTGAGGAAGCAGAGGGACACCGTGGTGACGGGGTTGTGGCACCAGGAGCGGTACAGGCAGCAGAACAGGTCCTGGCTCTCCTGGGGGAGATGTGAGCAGTGAGCAGAGGGCCCGCTCCTCCCCACCGGCTCCTCCGTCCCGGGTTCCCTGTGGGGCCTGAGCGGGAAGGGCCCTCGTGGGCAGCCAGGAGCCAGCTGTTTGGCAGCCCCGCTGGGAACGTGCTGTCACAACGGAAACGCTGACGCTCCCTCCCGGACCCTGTCATTACTCCGGGCCCCACAGAGCCACGTGGTGGCGACAGGGCCTGGTGGGGGGGCATGTCCTCCATGCTGGTGTTTCTGCTCTCGGCAAATAACAGTGACTGTCCCCTCCAGGACCCTGCGGTCCGGAGTGCGTGGGGCTGGGAGGCTGTGCGGGAGGGCACAGCCTGCGGGTGGGGAGGCGGTTCCCCTGTGGGTGGGGAGGTGTGTCCTCAACCGGCACACCTCCGCCCTCTCTGCGGCCCACCTTGCACTCGGAAACCAGCCCAGGAGTTGAACCCACACTCGGGGGAGCCCCTGCCCTGGGGAAAATTCTTCAGGCCTCTGCGAATGTCTGAAAGGAACCACAGGAAGGAGGCAGGGGTGTGGCCTGGATCGTTCCGAGCCTCTTGGCCCCAGATGCCCTCAGACCAGGCTTGGCTGTCCTGGAGGCACCCTGAGAGGGGTGGATGCAGGGTCTGAGCTGGGAAGGAGGGTGTGGGGGTGGTGGCCACAGCCCAGACAGGGGGACGAAACCCCTGGGGGCCACCTGCCACGGCCCCCAGCGCAAGGTGGGAGGATGGTGAGTGCCTTCCTGCTCTCTGATCAGCCCCGGGAGGTCCTCCCCCAAAGCCTGGGACAGGCAGCCCCGATTCCCGGGCTTCCGACAGGGTGCCTTTCGAGACACAGAGTCTAGCTGTTGGGGAGCAGGGCCAGGGCCAAGGAGGAGAGCAGTAACCCCTGAACCCCGGCAGGGTGTCAGCCACAGGCCTGGCCCTGACAGGGAGGTGGCAGCCAGAGGGCTTCACCCATTGGGTCCCCCACCTGGGCCCAGAACTCTGTGTGCCAGCGGGCAGCGCCAGGGTGGGAGTGGGGTGTCAATGGAGAAAAGGCACCGCCTTTGATGGGTCAGGGAGGGCGCGTGGACCCGAGCAGAGCACACGGTCTCCTTGCGAGGCCTCCATAGCGCGGCTCAAGGAACCAGCTGTGACTCACTCCCACGGTGCCGCTTCCTGTACGCAACCCAGGGGTGCCCGGATTTCACACGGGCCCAGGGAGACCTCCCACTTCATCCCGTCTCCTCCCAGAGCGCCTCCTGGGGCTGCGGGTGGGCCGGCAGGGCGGGGGCCGCGTGCACACAGGTTTCCCCAGCCAGAGCCCGCGGGCACAGTACCAGTGTCCTCAGGTCCTTGAGCTGGTTCCTCAGCTGGAAGAGCTCCGTGGAGGTGAGCAGGATGGTGTTGAGGGTGTGGACCATGGTCGAGGCGAACTTGAGGTCCTCTTCTCGAAGCAGGATGTCCGCCATCGAGTGGAAGATGTTCTCCGCGTTCAGCAGGAGGCACAGCTGCCTGGAAAGCGGGCAGAGCCAAGGTTACGGCGACCCCAGGCCTCCCTTTGGACCCCTCCCCGGTCTCCACACCCCTGCTTCTCCTGGGGCCGGTGTGGCGACCGTGGGGGGACACTGGGCATTGTTCGCAGCGGGCCTGGCTCCACGCCTCCCAAACCACTCACCCTGGCCCACCGACTCCGGAGCCTCAGACTATTCGTCCCTGACTCGGCCCCAGGAAGACGGTTCTCAGAGAGCGGCAAGCCCTGGCTCTCACCCCCACATACACAGCGCTCTCTGCCGCCCAGCGTCACCGTGCTGGTCACCGTGTCCTGTCTCCCACCGCTCCCCATGAGAGCCCGAGTCAGGAATTGGTGTGGTTCTCACTGCAGCCCTGTCTGGAGGTGCCCGCGGGCAGCGGGGCTCAGGCGGCACTTGTGGGTGAGTGAACCCAGGGACACTCCAAGTCCCATCTTTGCTGGCAAAGGGCGGCGATGTGACTTGACCCAGGTCATGGGGTCAGTTAGGGCTCCTTTCCCCCCACCATCTCTTCTCTAGGGTGAATCTTGGGGGATAAGGCTCGGCCTTGGTGGAAAGAAATCCCATTTTACAAACAAGAAAACAGAGGGCCCAGGGAGTAAAGAAAAACAGTTTTTCCAGGGTCCCTGGGCCAAGGTGAGGCCAACAGGAACAGGTGGTCACGAGGATGGGCTTGGAGGAAGCCGGTCAGCCTCCCGAGTTTGTCCCTCTGCCCACGGAGGTCTGGCTGGAGGGGAGGGGGGAGGGCGGGAATCCAGGCATCCAGAGCAGGGAGGGCTGCACCGAGTGAACGGGTGGTTGGTGAGGAGAGTGGGTGCCCCTCTCTGACTCCTAGTCTGCTCCAGGGACGCCCACAGACCGGCCTGTGCTGGTGGGGACAGGGGTCTGAGGCCTGAAACATGTCCATCCCAGGCCTCTGACCCTGCAGTAAATGCAGCAGCATCAGGGACTGGCCTCCTGCGTTTCTCTACCAGTAAATCCCAATCATGCCTGGGGGACCAGGCTGGAGAAGATCTCCCACCCCCCAGGTCCCCACATCCCAAGCCACCAAGTACAAACAATGGGCAGGCAGGCTGCAGCCAGCCTAGGCCCACCTGGAACCAGCAGACGAGGGCAAGCAACCACCAGAGACATGGAAACAGGCTGCTGAAGGGATGGGTGGTGCTTTACCATGACCCGGGGCTCCCCTGCCTGCCTGGGATGTGGGGTATGTGTGGGGGGCAGAGGACCCAGAGCCTGGTGCTCCTGCCCAGCTGTGTGACCCCATGTCTGTGTGACAGTATCTTTACCTCCCACCTGGCGACAGTGCTTACCTGTGCAATGGTGCAATGGGGGCTTGTGTGGGGTGCAGAGTCTATGGCGAATGGGGACCCTGCCTGGTTTACTAACACGAGTGGGGGGAACAGCCACCTCACAGGAGAAAGCCTGCCCCTTAGGCAGAGAACAGGCCTCCTGCCCCTCTGGCCCTCCCAGCCCTACAGCAGCCCCGTCTCCAGGGCCCTGGGAGAGAAATGTTCCAGAAGGGCAGGCCGGGGAGGAAGGGCAGCGCTCTGACAAATGCTCACAAATGCCCGTCGCCTGCAGCTGCTGCCGTCTCCATGACAGAGGCCGGCAGCTGAGCCTGCTGCCAGGCAGCGCCTCTAGGAACCACAGGCCGGCGGGGACGCCGGGGAGGGCGCGGAGGGACAGGCGGAGGGGGTGGCCCTGAGGAGAAGAGGGCGCCCAGGCTCCTGGTGTCCCTAAGACCTGGGGAACACTGGCGGAGCTACAGAAGGCCCGGGATGGCAGCGTTTTCTGAAAACGGTGACCCTGGTTCTGCCACCTCTGCAGTGGCTCCCCATAGTGCCGTGCGGCTCTCCAGTCTGTCTCCTGGTGGTGGCATCTGGTCCATGATTATTTTCAAAGATGCCTGTAACTCAGGCTGTCACATTGCCTCTGAACCCCCACTGAGCTCTGGAGGGGGAAGCCACTTGCCTGGTGGACAGCCCTGCATGGCATTTCAAACTTAGTAGGGCCACAGCGTAACTCTTGGCCCCGCAACTGTCCCCATCTCAGGAAATGGCGTCACTGCCCGCTCAGCTGGCTGCAGCCCAAGCCAGGGAGTCATCCTTGGTCCCCCGGACCAGTGTGGGGTCCACCGCAAGACAGGGCAGGGGCTCTGCCGTCAGGCACCTCTTGCCTCCTCCGGGCCCTGGTGCCCGGTCAATTCCAAGGCCGGCTCCTGATTGGCCTCCCTGCCTCTCTCACTGCAGAATTCACCCTCCATGCACCAGCAGGGGGTCCTTAAAACGTACCCATCAGAGCATGGCACTCCTCAGTGGCCTCCTGCTGGATGTAATAAAACCCAGTTCCTCAACCTCGTTCCAGGATCCCACACTCTCTGGTCAGTTCCTCTCTCACCCCAGCCCTTACACATGCCCACTCCCTCACAAGGCCCTGGCCCCTGGCACTTTTCTCCTGCCCTGCCCTCAGCCTTGGCTTGGAGAACACTGCTTAGGGACTGGCTCCTTCCAGCCACCCAGGTCTCAGCTCCAAGTGAGGCCTGTTTCTTCCCAAGCGATTCTCATTACCCAGCTCACCTGGGGGATGGACTTGTTCACTAGGTCCCTGGCTGTGTCTCCCCCCAGAATTTATCTGGGACCCCATGTTCCTCAAGAAGAGGGCCTGGCCCTTAATAATCACTGTTTTTTAAATTTTTATTTATTTTTTTATCGTGAATCCTCACCTGAGGATACTTTTCCACTGATCTTTCAGAGAGAGTGGAAGAGAGGAAAAGACAGAGAGAAACATCGAAGTGAGAAACACATGGATTGGTTGTCTCCTGCTCGTGCCAACCAGGCCGGGGAGGAGCTTGCAACCATGGTACATGCCCTTGACCAGAATCGAACCCAGGACTCTTTGGTCCATGGACTGGCGCTCTATCTACTGAGCCGAACTGGAAGGGGCTCAATAATCAGAGTTGAGTGTGACTGTGCGGAGGGGCCACGCTGACGCTGATGAAAGGCTTATGCTGATGGACAGGGCTGCCTGCAGACACTCCTATGCTGAGCCCGGCCAGCCCTCTGCACATCTGTGTGCATTCTGGTCTGCAGAGCGCAGTTGCCCTGAGGTCCCACCTTCACCCTTGCCACCCAAGGCCTGGCTGCCCTGCCCAGGGAGACCTCTGGCCAGGTCTTCACACAACCCTGGGCACGGGGCACTATAAACCCCTCCTCCACAGAGGACCCTGCTCCAGCCACACCACTGACCCGGGAGCAGGAAGGGTGGATTCGACCCAGAAGAACCGACTTCCAGAGCGTGAGTGAGCCCCTGCTTACCGCTCTGTCTCTTTGGTGCCTATTATGAGCGGGCACCGGGGGCCGCCCAACCGGTGGGGCTGGCAGATGGCTGCCCCGCAGGGCTGCTGCGTCATCACTTCTCTGCAGAGCCCAGCCTGGCCGAGCTGCCTGCCTGGCTCTCAGGCACAGCTCTGTAATGGAGCACAGCTTGTAAGTATTAAACATTTGCCTGGACTTTTTTTAATTTAATAAATCTTTATTGTTCAGATTATTACAATTGTTCCTCTTCCCATCCCCCCATAGCTCCCCTCCACCTGGTTCCCACTCACCCTCTGTCCTTACCTACCCCACATTGTCCTCATCCATAGGTGTACGATTTTTGTCCAGTTTCTTCCTGCACCTCCTTCACCCCTTTCCCCCTGAGAATTGTCAGTCCACTCCCTTTCTATGCCTCTGATTCTATTATATTCACCAGTTTATTCTGTTCCACAGATTTTTTATTCACTTGATTTTTAGATTCACTTGTTGATAGATGTGTATTTGTTGTTCATAATTTTTATCTTTAGCTTCTTCTTCTTCTTCCTCTTCTTAAAAAATACCGTTTAGCATTACATAATACTGGTGTGGTGGTGATGAACTCATTTAGCTTTTTCTTATCTGGAAGCTCTTTATCTGACCCTCACTTCTGAATGATAGCTTTGCTGGGTAGAGTAATCTTGGTTGTAGGTTCTTGCTACTCATCACTTTGAATATTTCTTGCCAATCCCATCTGGCCTGCATAGTTTCTGTTGAGAAATCAGCTGCTTCCTTGTAGGTAATAAACTGTTTTTCTCTTGCTACTTTTAATATTCTCTGTCTTTTGCTCTTGCCATTTTAATTAGGATGTGTCTTGGTGTGGTCCTCTTTGGATTCCTTTTGTTTGTGGTTTGTGGTTCTGTGTGCTTGTAAGTCTATTTCTTTCATTGGGGGGAGGGGGAAGGGAGGTTGTTTCTGTCATTATTTTTTCAAGTATGTTTTCAGTATCTTGCTCTCTCTCTTCTGGCATCCCCATAATTCTGATGTTGGTATGCT
>PVJN01031622.1:0-24760 GCA_004026805.1 Lasiurus borealis | reverse complement strand
CTCCTTCCTCTTCCCCACTCTCCCCCCCTCCTCCCCCTCGCAGGCCAGGAGGGCCTCACTTACCCATCCACACCTCCCCGAACTGGCCAGCCCCCAGCCGCTCCACCAGCTTCAGCGTCTCCCTGGGAACCTCCCACTCGTCCTCCCACCACGGCTTCTGGGGCTTCTGGGTCTGGCAGGGGCGGCTCAACCGCGTGCACAGCCCGTCTGGAGCATCTGCGAGGACAAGGGGGGGGAGCGGGGACTTCACCCAAGTCCCGTCTAGGGAAATGGCCTGGCAGGGGAGGTGTGGACACCTGCGGCTGCAGGTAGGGCCCCTCACCCCCGCCGGGGATGAAAGAGCATGCTTAGTGTTGGGTGGAGCGTATCCCCGAGAGGGACTTGGGGGAGGCGGGCTGCTAGGACACCGGTGAGCGAGCCTCAGGCCCACGCCCGAGGGGCGCTGCGGCGCTCACTGGTGTAATGGCGGACCAGCTCCTGCAGGCCGGGGAAAGTGATGCGCGGGGAGATGTAGAAGCCGCCTTTGTCCAGGTTACGGATCTTGTAATGTTTCACCACCTCTCCTTGGTTCTGGTCGAAGTCCCGAACGGACAGGGAAAACGATCCTGAGCACAAAGGAGAGGTGAGCGAACGTCCGAGGGGGAGGGGAGGCCCACGGCGGGTGCACCTTCGCCGCCGCCGCGCCCCCTGCCCGCAGGCTCGCCCCGCCCCGCCCCGCAGCGCCCGCCCTTCAGCCCGGGCCCCGCCCACCATCCAGCCCGGGCCCCGCCCACCACCCAGCCCGGGCCCCGCCCACCATCCAGCCCGGGCCCCGCTCACCATCCAGCCCGGGCCCCGCCCACCATCCAGCCCGGGCCCCGCCCACCACCAGCACGGGCCACGCCCACCGCGGCCCCGTCCCGCTGCTCACCATCCAGCACGGGCCCCGCCCACCAACCAGCACGGGCCACGCCCACCACCCAGCACGGGCCACGCCCACCGCGGCCCCGTCCCGCCGCTCACCACCCAGCCCGGGACCCGCCCACCACCCAGCACGGGCCCCGCCCACCACCCAGCACGGGCCCCGCCCACCGCGGCCCCGCCCCGCCGCTCACCCGCGGTGCTCTCGCTCTCCCGGATCAGGAAGGAGCCGTGCGTGTTCCCGGGAGCCAGGAGCTGCCGTTCAGCATCCTTGCGACTCAGGTTCTTGAAGAACCAGCTGCGCAGGGCAGAGCGGAAGCCGTCGGTGTCTGAAGGTGCTTCCTCCGTCACCCCTCTAAGCAGCCCTCCTCTGCTCCGGGGTCCCCAGGTCCGCTTGCTCCTCCCCATCCCCCAGACGAGTCCCCACTCACGGTTCGGGCTCCAGGCTGTTCGCTTTGGCCACGAAGTTGAAGGGGATGAAACCTTCCTGCCCGGTGGTCAGACTCTGCGCCTTCCACCACTCGCCGTTCCTGAGAACATCGGTCGGTGGTCAGCGTGGCTTGCTCAGCCTGGACTCTGCTGGAACCCTCTCCCCACCCCCTCCAGAGCCCCAGCGGTTAATGCCACCCCACCCTCCCGCTCAGCACGCTCCGGCCTCTCATTCTGTCTCCAGGGCGCCTCCTGCAAGCCAGTCCGGACCTGCAGGAGGGCTGCGGGGGACCTGCAGGAGGGCTGCGGAACCCGGGTCTCTGCTCCCTCACTCCCTCTCCACCGCAGGGCAAGGATGGGGGGGGCGCATAGACGGGACACTCACTGCTCCAGGACGCGAAGCTGTTCACCCTTTTCGAATCCCAGGTCCCCATCGTGAGAGGGCTCATAGCTGTGCAGGGCGATGACCAGGTTGTCTGTAAAGACCGGGAGGCGTCAGGGAGAACCAGCCGGAAACAGGCTGGGAACACGGAGTTCAGAAGTGACAGGACAGAGCACAAGACTGGGGCCAGAGAAGCAGGGCAGGTTAGAAGGTAGATGGGGAGGAGATGGAGGCCAACAGCCCGAGATGCACGGGCCTTCTCTTCCAGGCCCTGCTGGCTGAGGTCACCTTGCAGGGGAGAAGCCGGGGGGTTGGTGTCCTGGTAGGTGACCAGAGGATCCCGCACCTCAGAGCCATTCCGGATGGGCAGCTGTGGGGTAGGGGAGGAGAGTAAGGTCAGAGAGCAGGAGGCTGGGTCAGATCCTGGCTCCCCTCCCCGCCACCCTGATCTGCACTTCTCCAGCCTGGCTGGGTCTTCCTCTCCCTGAGTTTGCCAACTACTTGCTGTGTGGCCTTGGGAGAGACCCTTGCCTTCTCTGAGCCTCTTTTCCTTTCTGTATTGCAGAGGAGAGAGCCGCTCTGTTATGTCAAGGACCTGTCATGGTGACCCACTTCGTACTTCTGAGCCGTGCACTCCACCCGGCTCCCTCACCAAGCCCCATGTCTTGCCTCTTACCGTGGTGGCCTTGCCATCCAGTGAGACTATGGGGTAATGGCAGTTCTCACATACGTCGATGTTCTCCATCCAGTCATCTTCAGGGTTTGAGCTGCAGCCACAGCCCATGGTCCCTGGGGGAATGGAGAGGAGCTTAAGGGGTTCCCCCAACATCGGACATACTGGGGCCTCGCCCTGAAAACTTCCAGAAGCACCTGGGGTTGTTAGCCCTCCTCCCCAGGCCTCCATTCACCAGCCATAGAAAAGCCGAAATGGGGACCTAGCTATTAACTGATGCTCCCTCGGAGCCCCCTGCCACAAAGTAAAGTCACACACATCCCAGTCGTAGGCCCCACCCCTGCACCTGGGATGGGCAAACCGACAAAGGCACCTTTCTTAGTCTAGCTGCCCGCTTCCTGCCTCTCCCCCACTCTCTCTCTCTCTTTCTCTCTCTCTGTCTCTCTCTCTCTCTGCCCATCCCCCATGTTGGGGACTAGCCACTAGAGATCACACATTTCTTCCAAACCCTGGGAGAGACCTAAGTTTTGATCCGCCCGTACTTTAGAGGTGTGTGCGCCCCACCTCCTAATACAATCCCCTTCTCCCACCCAGAAGGCTAAATGAAAGACTCCTGCTCCCCAAAGTCAGCCATCGGGCCTCTGTCCCCTTCCCCTCCCACACAAGTCTCCTTCAGAGGGTTCCTTCTGCTTCTCCCCAGCAGAAAGTCCTTCAGTGGCCCTATTGGCTGTAACTTTTTTTTTTAATTTGTTGGCTTGCTTTAGCAGTGGAAACTTTTTGTCAGGTGAAACCAAGCAGAACCCCATAGATAAAGCAAAAATGGAGCTGTTGTGCCTGAAGCCCAATGGGGCCTCGCTCTGAAGCCCCTAGCGGTCCCCAAGACACCTTCTTCCCTGGGCTGCTCCTCAGAACTGCTTGGAAAGCACTAGTCCTCAGATAAAGTTAAATTTACCATGTGCTCAAGACCCTTTAATATCAAGATCAAATCCACTTCCTCGGTTTATTCTTACACACACACACACACACACACACACACACACACAAGCACCCCCGCCTGCACACTCGCACAGTCTGTGTTTTGAGCTACACTTGTCCCTCCCAAACACCCCACACTACTTTCTAACTCCAGTGGCTTCGCACATATGCTTCTGCCTCGGGATGCTCTCTTTTCGTCCATCTATTGAACTCAGTTTTCAAGGCTCAGCTCACATATTTCCTACTCTGTGAAGCCTTCCCAATGCTCTTTGCTTCTCCAGTTCTACTCAGGCCACAATCATCAACTTAGGCACTGACTGAGGTTCCATGGCCTCTTCCACCCCTTGGTGAGGCGGGGGGATGCCTGGAGAACAGAACCTGTGCTTTATTTGCTTGAATGCCCCAGCACGCAGAGCTAGTAGTCATTTATAAATATCAAGTAGGGTCCAGGCCAGGTAGCTCAATTGATTAGAGCATTGTTCTGACATACAAAGGTATGAGTTCGATCCCCAGTCAGGGCACATACAAGAAACAACCAATGAATACATAAATAAACAGAACCATCTCTCTCTCATACACAAACAAGCAAACAAACAAATAAAATTGACTGGTATATGAAGGGTTAATACACAGATTCTCTCCCTGATGAGAAAAAGCTAAAACGTTCACCACCACAAAACCACTAATACAAGAAATGTTCAAGGGACTTCCAAAAGAAGAAGAAGAAATATGAATAATAAAATGCCAATAACTACATACCTACCAATAATTAGTTTAAATATAAGTGAATTAAATCTAATCAAAAGACATAGGGTAGCTGAATGGATAAGAAAACAAGACCCATACCTATGCTGCCAACAAGGGGCCTATTTCAGATCGAAAGACACATGCAGACTGAAAGTAAAGGGATGGAAAAATATATCTCATGCAAATGGAAATTTAAAAAAAGATGGGGTAGTAATATTTATATCAGACAAAATAGACTTTTTAAAAAAATCCTCTCTTGAGGATATGTTTTTATTAATTTTTAAAATTGTGTTTTTTATAATATATATATTTTTAATTTCAGAGAGGAAGGGAGAGGGAGAGAGAGATAGAAACATCAATGATGAGAGAGAATGATTGATCAGCTGCCTTCTGCATGCTCCATAGTGGGGACGGAACCTGCAACCCTGTCGTGTGCCCTGACTGGGAATTGAAGCATGACCTCCTGGTTCATAAGTCGACGCTCAAGCACCGAACAACACCAGCCAAGCAGACAAAATAGAGTTTAAAACAAAAGCTATAACAAGATATAAGGAAGGGCATTTCATATACAATAGCTACAATTTGGAAGCAACCAGAGTGTCCATCAATAGACAATCGGATAAAGAAGATGTGGTACATATGAATATACAACAGAATATCACTCTGCTATAAAAAATAATGAGCTCTTACCATTTGCAACAACATGGATGAATTTGGAGGATATTATGGTAAGTGAAATAAGTCAGCTTTAGAAAGATAAATAACAAATGACTTCACTTACATGTAGGATCTAATGAACAGAATAAATAAAACAGAAACAAACTCACAAATACTGAGAACTGGTAGTCTTCAGATAGGAGGAGGGAGGAGGGGCTGGGTGAAAAAGGTGAAGGAATTAAGCCTGGCCGGTGTGGTTCAATGTTGAGTGTCAACCTATGAACCAGTTACTGGGTTGCAAAGTACAGCATAGGGAATGTAGTCAATAATATTGGAGCAACTATGTATGGTGCCTAAAATAAGCTGAGGTATCTAGTAAGGTGGTGAGCATCCTGTTGTTTGTGCTACTCAGATAGGCCTTAGGAAACCACAGGTTGGTTATCATGTAGTTGAGAACACCTACGTCAGATGGTGTGTGGACTGAGATCAGTTAGGTCCCTCCCAGGCCTGACATTCTTGGAGGCCCTGGGAAAGGCTAAGAGAAAGATGAGAAAAGTTTGGGGTTATGAAAAGAGGGGATGAACTGGGATGCAGGAGCGAGGAGAGGTCAGAAAGAATCATAGACCTGAAAGCTGGTACCTAGTCCAGGCTGGGGTCCTGGGGAGGGAAAAGGAGTCTTAAGGCTTTGGGCAAGAGTCCAGGAGGTGATGCAGGCAGGGCCTGATCCTGGACTGACTCTGGGTCTATCAGAGAGGACCTGACATCCCTAAAGACTGGGGCCATGAGTGGAAAAAGTCAAGTCGTGTTAAATTAAGTGGAAAGGAACTCTGTAACTCTGCCAGTATCTGCCCCCTAAGTGTTTCCTCCCTGGCTTGTTTTGTGCGCTCCAGCCGCAGGTAGCAAATCCTGCTCGCTACAGTGCAGGGCCTGGCAGCAATCAGAAACGCCTGGGACCTGTCAGTGTCAGGGGCTCCCAGTCTAGAGCCACTGGAAGCGACATGGTCCTAGGAGGCCCCAGGATAATGTTGAAGGTCTGCAGGTTATTTCAATATTTTAAAAGTCTAAAGGGAAATTGTATTATTTGTCTCTTTGACAAATTGTTTTATTGTTTCTTTAGTGCAGACTTGGTTAAGTCTGACTAAAATTTGAACTAGAAAACAAGAAAATTAGTACCTAAATGAGATAGTTTAATGGCGAAAACTTCAAATCATAAGACCCACAGGGTGTGTTTGTGGGGGGAAGGGAGGAGTAGGTAAAACAGAGGCGAAGGAGTCCTTGGGAGAGAAGAGTTTAGAAGCCCTAATGTAATTCACCGCCTAGTTTTAAAGATGAAGAAGCCAGGGGACAGAGAAATGACGTAATTTTCCTGATAGTACACGACTCTTGGCAGACGTGACACTCAAATCAGGCCCCTACCTCCTTTATCAAGGTACTCTACTCTTACTCCTTGAGAAGTCTAAAGAGGGTGGAGGATCCTGAGAGGTCACGGAAAAAAATGGACAGGGAGGCAGGTGAGACAGAATTGGATCCACTCTCGATCAAAAATGTAATCATTGTAGCTCAGCCAGTGTGACTAAGTGCAGGAGGCAGCCAATCGATATTTCTATATCCCTCTCCCTTCTTCTCTCTCTAAAATCAATAAGAACATATTTTTAAAATATGTTCTTATTTTTTTTAAAAAGGAAGGGAGAGGAGAGAAAGATAGAAACATCAATGATGAGAGAGAATCATTGATCCGCTGCCTCCTGCATCCCCAGCCTACAACCCTGGCATGTGCCCTTGACCAGAATTGAACCTGGGACCCTTCAGTCCGCAGGCTGACAAGTATCCACTGAACCAAACCAGCTAGGGCAATAAGAACATATTTTTAAAAATGTAATCATTGTTCTGTTAACAAAGTTTTTTCTCTCCAAGACAATTCTCCCTTTACCTAGAATGCATGTCTCTGAGTGTACATTTACCTGATTGGTGAGTGCAAGTGCGTACATATGGAGGCATATGACTCAGTAAGCATTCCTGCTAATGTATGCGTAACCATGGGTGTGTATGAGTCAGTGCATGCAGATGGAGATATACAAAAATAGGGGTATGTATAGTGTGAGCCTGTCCCTGTGTAATTGTGAGATCTTATATAGATACATCTGTTTATATAAAATGTGGGTACCATTCTGGTCTTTGCTTGACAGAGATTGCTGAGTACCCAAAATTATATGACCAGGTTAATAAATGAAGTCAGTAAAAAGAAAATAAAAATTAAAACTTAGGCTGAAACCAGTTTGGCTCAGTGGGCTGAAGGGTCCCAGGTTCAATTATGGTCAGGGGCACGTGCCTTGGTTGCGGGCACATCCCCAGCAGGAGACAGCTGATCAATGTCTCTCTCTCATCGATGTTTCTGGCTCTCTATCTCTCTCCCTTCCTCTCTGTAAAAAATCAATAAAATATATTTACCAAAAAAAATTTATAACTTAGTAGAAATTTCTCATTGTCTGAAAGAAAAAATAAGAAAAAAATCCAAGGAATCCCAAGGGCTTTCAGAACCAGCAATGAGGGAATATTCTGGGTTAAATGAAACAGGACATTCTCTTCTCAAACTCAGAAATCAAAGTCAACAGCAGAAATTTTGTAGATTCTAAACCTCCTCTGACTAGGGTCTGGAATGTTCTCCCTCAAACCCAAGGCTGTCCATGGTCTACAGAGCACTTTGTGCCATTTAGAAGGGCTACCCGTCCCTGGGGTTAAACAGCTTGAAGAGGGAGCCCTGTCTGATGTGGTTCAGTAGGTTGGCATGTCATCCTGTACACCACTGAGAAGGTGGTGAGTTTGATTCGATATGATTCCTGGTCAGGGCACATACAAGAGGCAACTGATAGATGTTTCTCTCTCTCTCCTCAAGATAACAAACAAAAAATTTGGAGAGTGCAGTGAGGGATAGATTTCAGTCCCCGTCCCTTCTTGCCTCTCAGTGAAGTACTCAGCACACACACACACAGTGGCCCTGCTCACATGGTGTAGAACTGATCAAAAACCCCAGGCTAGGGGAAGTCCTGGACTAGATTTTCTGGTTCCAGGCTTGTTTAGGAATCATATCAGGATGAGTTCTGATTCTTGCTAACGCATTTACTTTTATCAACTCCATAGACATGATCATAGACATTACCTGGCCTGGCTGGCCATAGAATGTGTTTTGCCCTCTTTAAAAAAAAAAAATTGTTGTTGTTGTTGGTTTCAGAGAGAGCAAGGAAGAGGGACACACAGAGAGAAATATCAATGATGGGAGAGTCATTGATCAGCTGCCTCGTACATACTCCCTAATGGGAATAGCGCCCACAGTCCCGGACATATGCTGTGACCTGGAATTGAATTGTGACCTCCTGATTATTGATCAAGGATTAAGCACTAAGCCACAAGGGCCGGGCTGTTTTGTCCTCTTTAAATTAATCAAAAAAAAACCCACAAAAAAAACACCTTTTCTTCCATGAAGTATAAACTGATTCATTTACTAAACATTCTGTCCGAAATGTGTGCTAGCTTCTTATCTGGGTTTCTCAGGCTTCTTTACAGAAAGCAAGCAGGCTAGTCCACTGCCGACCACTGTTGTACTCTGGGCAACCTTGTGGCAAAATCTGTCAGGAATAATTTCAAGGCCTTTTCTTTGGCCAAGATTTGGTTATTGGCAAAGTCGCAAATGTTCAATGAATACCTTTAGCTAAGGGTTGCCCACACAGAACCCTCATCACAGTATTCAAGAATCAAGGTTGGCAGACATGGTAAATAAATTCTGGGTGAAAAGGAATGTGTCCTGAGTTGCCTCCTTTTTTATGTGTTTCTTTCTTTCTTTTAAATATTTTATTGATTTGTTACAGAGAGGAAGAGAGAGGAAAGAGCTAGAAACATCGAAGAGAGAGAAACACAGATCAGCTGCGTCCCACACCTCCCCCCCCACTGGGGACATGCCCGCAACCAAGGTACATGCCCTTGACTGGAATCGAACCCTGGGACCCTTCAGTCTGCAGTCCAATGCTCTATCCACTGAGCCAAACCAGTTAGGGACATGTATTCCTTTTTTATATAATACCACTTTTGAATGAACTCTGTGAGTTCAGGGTTTCTAAAAATAGGGAACATGGCCCAAACCGGTTTGGCTCAGTGAATAGAGCGTCGGTCTGCGGACTGAAAGATCCCAGGTTCAATTCCGGTCAAGGGCATGTACCTTGGTTGGGGCCACATCCCCAGTAGGGGGCATGCAGGAGGCAGCTGATTGATGTCTCTCTCTCATTGATGTTTCTCTCTGTCCCTCTCCCTTCCTCTCTGTAAAAAATCAATAAAAAACATTAAAAAAAAAGAATAAATAAAAATCGGGGACATGAAGATAAGTCTCAAAGGAGGCAAGACCATACAATGGAGTCAAGACAGTCTTGTCAATAAATGGTGTTGGGGAAACTGGACAGGTACTTGCAAAAAAATGAAACTAGACCACCAACTTAGACCATAATAAACACAAAAGTAAACTAAAAATGGATAAAGGACTTAAACGTATGTTGGGAAACCATCGAAATCTTAGAAGAAGCCATAGGCAGCAAAATAGCAGACATTTGTCTAACAATATATTTAACGATACAGCTCCTAGGGCAATGGAAACTAAGGAGAAAATAAACAAATGGACTACATCAAATAAAAAGCTTTTGCACAGCAAAAGAAACCATCAACAAAACAATAAGAAAGCCCACTTCATGGGAGAACCTATTTGCCAATGTTATCTCCAATAAGGGTTTAATCTCCAACATTTACAGGGAACTCATACAACTTAACAAAAGGAAGATAAACAACCCAATTAAAACATGGCAAAGAACCTAAATAGATAGTTTTCGAAAGAGGACATACAAAAAGCTGAGAGACATATGAAAACATGCTCAAAGTCACTAATCATCCAAGAGATGCAAATCAAAACAACAATGCGATACCATCTCACACCTGTCAGAATGGCTATCATCAACAAATCAGCAACAAACAAGTGCTGGTGAGGATGTGGAGAAAAAGGAACCCTCCTTCACTGCTGGTGGGAATGCAGACTGGTGCAGCCACTGTGAAAGATAGTACTATGGAGCTTCCTCAAAAAGTTAAAAATGGAACTCCCATTTGACCCAGTCATCCCACTTCTAGAAATATATCCCAAGAAAACAGAAACACCAATCAGAAAGGATATATGCACCCCTATGTTCATAGCAGCACAATTAACCATAGCTAAGATTTGGAAACAGCCTAAATGCCCATCAACAGATGAGTGTATTAGAAAACTATGGTACATCTACACAATGGGATATTATGCTGCTATAGAAAAGAAGGAATTCTTACCATTTGCAATAGCATGGATGGAAATGGAGAGCATTATGCTAAATGAAATGAGCCAGTCAAAGAAAAATAAATATCACATGATCTCACTCATTTATGGATAATAATAAACATGTTGAACAAAAAGATAGATGTACAGGCAGAGAAGCATCAAACAATGGGGAAAAAAAAGGAGACATACATACTACTATTTGTAATACTTTAAACAATAAAATAAAATTTAAAAAATAAAAATATGTTTGAATATAAAAAAAAGAAGATAAGTCTCTTACATGCAAACAAGTTGGATTTATTCTCACAAACTGGAAGAGTGCCGAACATAGAACTGATTCTGCCAGTTCATTGTTGCCATAAACAAGGGCTACAGAGCAATTATGCTAAAGCTGGTATTTCTGGTAGAGGCCCTTCAACTAGTGACTTCTCCGTACCTAGTCATCCCTTGTGGTGAGCGCCCTCCCTCAGACCTCTGTGTGTATTTTGCGCCATGGGGTTTTATCAGGACAGAGCCTTACTTACAGCTTGACAATCCGTGCTGCATTACTACACTTGGAGTCTGCAGGTCATGGAGGCTCAGCTCACCATGTCCATGTCACAGTGACCCAAGTTCAACCCCAAGGCCTCCCAGTCCCTCACTGGCAGGTTACTAAATCTTTCCCAACTTCCCCTAGTGACTTCATCTACAAATGAGAATAAAAATAGACCTGCTTCTAGGGCTACTGTGAGCATTACATATGATATATAGATGATCCCATGTAATAAAGTGCTTAATGTCGTGCTCAGCACATAAAAGAACTAAATAAATGAGAATTATAGTTATTGGAGGCTAGCATGAACATTTCATTATACCAGCATTAAGCATTTTCCAGACTAAAATTATGAATCATTTTCATTTTTCTTTGACATTTTTTGGTACTTTCACGGACCACCTTTTCTCCTTTAGCATATTTACCTAAAATGAAACTTCTCTAACATAAATGGAAAACCAGCGTCGCCAGCCATAAATAGAAGTCAGTACATATGAAAATAAACACATAATTGAATACATAAATTCTCATTTGTAAACATCTACTCATCACCCCCTGAAATCACTCACCCACATCAATGGTGCACAGGCCATATTTTTGGAAATGCTGCATCGTGAGACAATTTTGAGCTTAGGCTTCTGTCAGTGAGTTTTCCTTTTCTTTTTCTTTTTAATATGCTTTTATTGATTTGAGAAAGACAGGAAGTGAGAGAGAGAGAGGGAGACAGAGAGAGAGAGAGAGAGAGAGAGAGAGAGAGAGAGAGAGAGGCCAAAACCAAGTGGACTCTTGCAACAAAGAGGAACTGACAGGTCTGCTCCAACCACGAAGACAAGAGGAGAAACAGTCCAGAGATGGAAGATGCTGATGCCTTGCCAAGCGAGCAGTCAGCAGCTGTGCGTCACTACAGGTTGCCCAGGACCAAACCAGAGAGGGTCGGACCGGCATTGCCACCATTTGTCCACCATCCAGATCCCATTGCTGACGTGTACACATAAGGAACTGTTTGACATTGAAACTGGGACTCAGAACTATTGGACATTGAAATTGGGACTCAAACATTTTTTTCTTCTTATAGGTTTATTTCTGGTCTGCAGAGGCAAGATGTTTTTACAGAAAAGAATCAGAGGGGAAAAAACACACAGATACAGAGGCAAAGAAGCAGTGAACAGACTGTCGTACTACAGCAGGAAGGCAGGGGAGGTTGAGGGGGAGGGGCTGTAAGAGATCAACCGAAGGACTTGTGTGCATGTATATAAGCATAACCAATGAATACAAGATACTGGGGAGGAGGGAGGCAGGTGAGGGGATGTACTGGGGGTAGGGAAGGCCAGAGAGAGGTTAATGGGGGGGGGGAGACATATGTATTACTATTTGTAATACTTTAAACAACAAAAAGAAGAAAAAGAAAGAGAAAGAGAGGGAGGGAGATACAGTAGAGAGGTATCAGTTGCCTCCCATACACACCCAACCTGGATCTGGGCCCTGACTAGGAATTGAACCTGAAACCTTTACTAGTAGGTACATGGAATGATGCAAATCCAAAGGAGCCATACTGGCCAGGACAGACACAGTTTTTTTTTTCTTTTTAAGGGAGGCCAGGGGAAGATCAATGGGGAAAAACTAACAGAATCCGTTCTATGTTCGGTTCTATATTGTTATTGATTTCAGAGAGGAAGGGAGAGAGAGATAGAGACATCAGTGATGAGAGAGAATCTTTGATCAGCTGCCTCCTGCAGGCCCCCTACCAGGGACCAAGCATACGCCTTTGATCAGAATTGAGGCTCTTAAATCCTCAGGCTGACTCTATCCACTGAGCCAAACTGACTAGGGTGGCACCATTTTCTCAATGGGCCAGCCTATTGACAAAAATTCAGTGGGCAATGTTTATGTGCCAAGTTCTGGTCTAGTGCTGGGGATACAGAGGTGCACAAACAGAGAGGCTCCCATACCCCTGGCCCTGCCCTCTTGTGACTGAGCCGGGTGCCCCTCCGGCAGGCTACTCCATTTTCACAGGAAGCCAAAATGCCTGTCTTCGGCTCACTGATGGGTGATGCCTGTGACTCCCAACAACAATGACAACACAAAACGGCGATACTTGCCAAGAAATAGCATCTCAAAATCACCACCGTTACCCACTTACCAAGTCAATGATGATTAGCTAAAACTTAAAAAAGTAGGGTAGATCACGTATTGACATGGAAAGACATCCCAGATATAGCATGAACAGAAGTTACAGAGCAGAAGGTAGAGTATAAGCATATTTGCATTTAAATATCTATCTATCTATCTATACACACATAGATAGGGGGTTCATTTTTTTTATTTTTATTTTTTTAAATATATTTTATTGATCCTTTACAGAGAGGAAGGGAGAAGGACAGAAAGTTAGAAACATCGATGAGAGAGACACATCGATCAGCTGCTTCCTGCACGCCTCCCACCAGGGATGTGCTCACAACCAAGGTACATGCCCCTGACCAGAATCAAACCCGGGACCTTTCAATCTGCAGGCCAATGCTCTATCCACTGAGCCAAACCGGCTTTGGCTATAGGGGGTTCTTTTAAGCAGGGCTCTGTGCTAAGCCTTTATTTGCATGATTTCATGTAATTCTCATAACAATCCTATGAAGTAAGTGCTGTTATTATCCCCACTTTACAGATGTAAAAACTGAGGCCCAAACAGGGTAAAGCAATTTGCCTGAGGCCTCATAACAAACAAACAACTGGTAGAGTGACGATTTGAGCCTTGGTTAACTTGCCTCCAGAGACTAGACTCTTAACCACCATACATAGGAAATTCTGGAGGAATGCACACCAAATTGTCCACAGTGAGCATGGCCCAGGAATGAGATTCGAGAGACCTGCATTTCTTGCATTTCTTTACGTGCCTCTATACTGTTTGAATTTTTAAAATTCAAATCCTGTGCTACTTTTGCACTTGAAAAAAAAACCAACACAAACAATAAAACCACCATCAACACAAACACTTGACTAAGACACACCATCATTTGTTCTACAGCCCGTCCTTCCATTCCTCTCCTTGTCTCAAAAGGGATACACAATGGAAGAGGTGATGTTGGGGCAAAAAGGTTCTGAAACCAAGGACGTTTGGAAAACACAAACACAATCCAGCTCCTTCACGGAGGGACTTCCAGAGCTTTAACAAGTTCACTGTGGCCACCATGAAGCTAACCAGGACAGTTTGTAGCTGAGACCATGTTGATTTGGCTCTAGAACGCTTTTCTTTCCAGGCGCCTCAGGGAACTAGTGTTCTTTAGAACAAGCATTGGATATGCATCTACGGATACTTTTAAATCAACATTAACGTTGGTTGTTAGAGGAGGTCACATCCCTGGATAGTATCGTGGTCTTGCCTGTCCCCATGCCACCCACACACCAGCTCTTCTCAGCATTGCTTTCACTGAATTAAGCTTGGCCTTAAAGCCATCAGCTTGTGGGTGTGTGTATGGATTTGCAGGGTCCAATGCGTGTTGTCTGGGTAGCCCCTGCCTCTGAACATACATGAGGATATGCATTTTCCAACGAGGATATGGATGGTGTTTGTGTAGCTGTATGGGGGATCCTCTTCTAAAGCAGACCTGTACTTAGTCTACAATTCTCACACCCACTATACACAGGAAACAAGCTCATTTGCGAAGCCACACCACAGGTGTGAGAGAATGGGTGGTTCAGTTTGCCAAGGCGCTGAGTGGGAGTAATTTTGGGTGTGGACATCCCTCCCTTTGGTGCACACTTGCAGGAAGATGGAGTGCCAAACCTCTGTTAAGCACCTACTATGTGTCAGGTACTACCCTGGCACATCACACTCATCATTTTCTCTTGGAGTACCCACGGCCACTCTGTAAGGGAGAGAGAGACTCATTATGGCCTCTTTAGAGATAAGTAAACGGGAGTCCGGAGAGGCGAAGCCACTTGTTCAAGAAAATGGCAGAACCGGAACTGTGCCTGGGCCTGCCTGCCTCTGAAATGCATGTTTTTGGCATCAGCTGTCTTGCATTTGGTTTTGCTTTGAGATCTCTGCCGTCACGGTACACAAGGAGCAGAACCCAGGGACAGAAACTGTGGCTTCATGTTTTAGGGACTCTCCAGAGTGGGCTGTTCTCCTCCTCAGAGCTGCCACGACTCCTCCAGGATGCCCCCCCAGATCACCCAGGCAGTCTTCTCCATCCTCCGCACCCGGCCCCTGTCCTCGGCCCCGCCACCTGGCACTCTTTCCCTTTGAGAAGAACCTCTGCCTGAGCCCTGGGGCATCGATCCCTACAGGCCAGGTTGGTAGAAAGGGGCACCCGCTTCCGCCTGGCCAGGATGTGGATGAGCCCCCGGGTTCAGAGAGAGCCCGCACGTTCCCCAGCCCCCACAGAAGTCTGCAGGCCTTGGGGCCAGGGACAGGAGAAAGGTTGGAACATGCTGACGAGGTGGAAATGGTGTGTCAAGAAAAACTCCGATGGCAGGGGAAACCTGGACGGTCTGGTACAGGTGGGGACTCCCCCCCAAACTGAAGGCTGAGACTTAGGTGGTGGGGAGGGGTGGGCAGTTAGCTGACTATGCTTTCGTGGGCCTCCGCCTTGCTGGGGCTTGAAGCAGGAATCCACAGGACCAATTGGCCCTATACCTGCAGTCACTGAGGAGGGTGGGGTGCAGTGGGAGCTAGCAGGCCAGGGGACGGCGGGAGGACATCCTGTGACACTTGGCAGAGGCAGGAATGGCAACTTTCCAGGAGGAAGTTCCGATGTTCCTCACTCAGGGCCAGCTGCACCCCTGTCTGGTGTTAAAACAGCCCTTCTGCTCCCCTTCTTCCCTTCTTCTCTCCGCTCCAGCTTCCCAGCGTCCGGTCAGATGAAGGCCCCATCCCAGATGATACATATGCTCTCACATATCCATCCACTCCCCACCGGAGCCTCCTCCCTCTCTCAAGCAATGCTGGTCCCTGCAGCTAAGATCTCTTTACGTTTGTCCATTCGGATGCTCTGGGTGATTCCGATCTCTCAGGAGATTCGTGTCGCTGTGTTCCCAGCCACCAGAAGGATTCTGGGTCCCTGGAATCAAGCCTGTCCATTACCCTGCTCCATGGGAGGTCACAGCCTAGGCCATCACTCTGTCCCAGGACCTGGCTCTGCCACTGCCTTGCTGAGGGACTGCTGGGAGGGAGTGTGTGGCCCTCTCTGGGTGTCAGGAGGCTCATTCGTCGTGGGATGAGGGACGGGACTTGGGGATTCTTTTTCTTTCCTTTTTCTGTAGGTGCGCTGCCGAAGCCAGCGCCAACATGGGGACTTCGGAAGGTCCTGGTAGTCCATGTGCCAGATCTCCAAGCGAAGTGGGGGCCGGTGGCGGGCAGAGTGGCAGAACCAAGAGCCAACATCTGCCCAGGAAAGAGGCGATCTGGCCGCGCTGCCTGCCACCTACCTGACTCTCAGCAAGGCTCTTCTGCTCCCCGCGCCTGCCGGGCTGCTGCACAGCCAGGCAGCCGGGCCCCATGTCTGGTTTCATCCCCCTCATCTCAGGTTCCCAGCTACAGCCCCTGACCCCTGTTCCCAGCACTCCTTACCTGCCCAGCCCAGGAGCCCTCCGGCCCCATTCACATGGTCCTCCCGGCCTAGCCTGGCTGCCCAGACCGTTTCAGCTCTCCTCGCCGCCACCGTGCTAGCCACCACCTGACTCCTCGCGCCCACGTCGCACCCTGACTTCCTGCCTCCTCCCGAGGGCTCCGCAGCCAACGGGGCCCCAGTAGCCCAACCACAAGCCTCCAGTACCCCAAGCTTCCTGCCACCAGAGGCCCTCATGCCTCAGTCCCTGAGGGTCCTGTACATCCCCAGGCCTCATTCTCCTCACCTGGAGGGTGGCACTTGGAGAAGGGAGGACATTTGATGGTATCTCCCTCCTGCCCTCCGGGGTGCACCCGGACAAGAGATTCAAGGGCAGCCTTTCACCCCAAAGAGCAGGGGCAGGCAGACACACGCTCAGCGGCCAGGGAAAGGCAAGAAGCACTGCTCCACGGTCTGAGAGACGCTTTCCTTACAACCCGAGGCAAAGGTAACCCACTTCCGTGTCAGGGGAGAGTCCAATATCCCTGTTAAGCAGGTGGAGAGCAAACCCGCCATGTTTTAGGCAGGTGTCAGGCTAACGTGGCTACTGCAGTCAGAAAAACATGCCCAAACCGGTTTGGCTCCGTGGATAGAACATCGGCCTGTGGACTGAAAGGTCCCAGGTTCGATTCCGGTCAAGGGCATGTACCTTGGTTGCGGGCACATCCCCAGTAGGGGACGTGCAGGAGGCAGCTGATCGATATCTCTCTCTCATCTGTATTTCTAACTCTCTTCCTTTCTGTAAAAAAAATCAATAAAATATATTAAAAAGAAAAAAGAAAAAGAAAAACAGCCATCTCATTTCTGGGCACAGAACAGTAGCTTATTATAGTCAGAGGGTAGGCTAACACTCCTCTTCCAGACAGATGCTGGACTGCAAGCTGCTTAAGGAAGCAAGCAGGACAACACTATGGTGGGTGGATCACTTCTTTTCTTTTTTCTTTAAAAAAAAAAAGTACTTTATTGATTTTCCACAGAGAGGAAGGGAGAGGGATAGAGAGCTAGAAACATCGATGAGAGACATCGATCAGCTGCTTCCTGCTCGCCCCCCACTGGGGATGCGCCCACAACCAAGGTACATGCCCCTGACCAGAATTGAACCTGGGGACCCTTCAGTCTGCAGGCTGACGCTCTATCCACTGAGCCAAACGGGTTTCAGCTGGTGGATCACTTCTAATTCAGGTAGAGGCAAGGCCATAGACCCTGTTAAAGGCGTGGGGACTGGCACCATCTCCTGCAGCCAGTGGAAGACAGAACAAACACCCCTTCCCCAGGCACCAGGTGCAGGCAGTGAACTGGCAGCACATTCCATTATAGTCAGGAGGCAGGAAGCCTGTCTCTGGCACAAGCAGGCCAAGAATCCCCCTTTACCCTGGGGCCACACTGAGGGTGGCACCACAAGAGGCAGGGGGCCGGGTCACCAGTGTGAGGAGAAACTCTAGGTGGCCTCTGCCAGGCCCATGATCCTTGACCCCCTCCCAGAGGAAAGAATACAAGCGTCACTACCGCCCCTGCCCGAGCTACACTGAGAGAGCAGGCTGGGGGAGGGGAGCCCGCAGAGCATTGTTGGGGTTTACGAGGTGGAAGCTGATTATGTGTGCACCTCAGCTGCCGAGGGAAGGGGAGACAGGAAATGGGTGGGGGAAGAGGAAGCCTGAGTTGGAAAGTCAGACAAAGAGGGTAACAGAAACAAAGGCTGAGAGACAAAGTTAACAGAAAGCACACGCAGACTACAGGGACGCACAGCTCAGAGTCTGGGCTGCGGCCGAAGCTCCCCGTCACCGGCCATCAGCGCTGGGCCTCGGCCCGAGAGTCATAGCACCGGCGACAGCAACAAGAAGCAACTGAAATGTGCGCTTATGGAGGGCTTGCTGCGCATTGTTGCCCTAAAGACAGGTCCAGCCGCTTGTGGAGTGAGAATTAGCACCTCCATTTTAGAGGCCAAGAAACAGGTCCAGAAATTAAGGGACTTCAGCTGCAACCGGTTTGGCTCAGTGGATAGAGCATTGGTCTGAGGACTGAAGGGTGCCAGGTTCGATTCCGGTCAAGGGCATGTACCTTGGTTGCAGGCACATCCCCAGTAGGGGGCGTGCAGGAGGTGGCTGATCAATGTCTCTCCCTCAACAATGTTTCTGGCTTTCTATCCCTCTCCCTTCCTCTCTGCGAAAAATCAATAAAGTATATTTTTTAAAAAAATTAAGGGACTTCATCAAGGTCTGATGGGAATAGATGGTGGGGCTGGCTTTGAATCCAGGTCTGGCAGGTCTGCAATCCTTCAGCTGCTCATTTACCCAAGTCACTTCCATGGGGGTCGTTTAGGGTTTTCGGTTCTTTTCCCGGTTCTGATTTTGGTAAGATAGATGGAGCTAGAGCTGGGGGCAGCGGGGGTGGTGGTGGGAGGGAATCAGGATCCATTAGCTCTTGTCCACCCCCAACCCCAGCCTTCTCTTCTATAACGAACCCCTGGCCCCAGCAACGGAAGACGCTCAGCGACCTTGGCCTGAATAAATGACTGCAGAGACCTTGGTGGGAAGCAGAGAGGGCATTTATTATGTAAGCTCCTACCGCCCCTCTCCAACTCCCTCACCACCCTTCCCCCACTCTCCCCCGCCCCCCCACAGCTGGGGCGGCAGCAGGAACAGGATGCTGCTGGGCTTTATGCTCCCAGATCTGAGTGTACCCACCGACCCCCTCTCCTGCCAGGTGCTGGTGCCTGTGGGGCACACCTCGCTTCCAGGTGGGGGAGCGGGACGGGGAGCGGGTGGTCCGCAGGCACGCAGGTTCCCCTCAGCAGAGCGTGAAGCGTCGGGCGCTGATGTTCATGCGGGTGAGGCCGAGGTGCCGCAGCGGCGGGGCCAGAGCCAGGCCGGCCCCCGGCTCCAGCTCCAGCTCCAGCTCCGCCTCGTCCAGCAGCTCTTGGTGCAGATGACAGGCTTGGTCCACCTTCAGCCGATGCAGCTGGGCCCGCAGGCGAAGCAGCTGCCCCGCCAGCTGCCGGTCCTGAGCCTGCATCTCCCGCTGCAGCCGAGAGGGGGCATCAGCCGGCTGCCTGGGCCCTCAGCCGCTTCGCCCTCCCGTCCTTCCCTTCCTGTCAACACCCTGGGTCTTTGCACGGTCTGTGTCCTCCACACCCCTTCTCACCCCGGTTTAATCCCTCCCCGTCTCTCCGCCCTTACTTCTAAAACCAGGCTAAGAAGCCAGCATTGCCCTGGCCAGGGTGGCTAGGCTGGTTGGAGCCTCCTCCCATACACCAAAAGGAGGTGGGTGTGGTTCCTGGGTAGGGCATATACCCGGGTTGCTGGTTTGACCCTCTGTGGGATGTTTCTCTCTCACATCGATGTCTCTCTCTCTCTCTCCTCACCTCTCTCTCCCTCTAAAAAAAAAAAAAAGAGAGAGATTAAAAAATCATGCCAAGACCAGTTTGGCTCAGTGGATAGAGCGTTGGCCTGCGGACTGAAAGGTCCCAGGTTCGATTCCGGTTGGGGGGATGTACCTTGCTTGCGGGCACATCTCCACTGTGGGGCGTGCAGGAGGCGGCTGATCGATGTCTCTCTCTCATGGATGTTTCTGACTTTCTATCTCTCTCCCTTCCTTTCTGTAAGAAATCAATAAAATATATTTTTTAAAAAGAAATTAAAAAATCAATAAAATATATATAAAAGAAAAATTTAAAGAAGAACCAAGCAATAAACAAATACAGGTGCCTCAGGCCCCATCCCAGATAACTAAGTGGACTCTCCAACTGGGAGCCTAGATCTCTTTACGTTTACATATGTTGGATTAACAGCCACCTATTCCACATTTGTGCCCTCCTCCCTTCCTCCCACCCTCCCCCCTCCAGATTCTGCCTCCAGAGAGCCTCATCTGCACTTCGCCGTGTCTGTGGGTAGAGCAATTCCCAGAGTAGGGGCGGCCATGCCCTCCCCGTCTGTCTAACTGGTGGCCCAAAGAGCAGGCTCTGTCCCTTCCGCCACAGAGGCACCAGGTCAGCAGATTGAATAGAAGCCTCCAGCAAGTCTTCCTGAATAAAACACTGTGTCCTGGCTCCTCGGGACACAGCCACAGGAATGCGCAGTTGCTGGAGGCGGGATGCATTCCCACCCCACACCAGTGGTCGTGGAGAACTGTCCCCAAAGCCCTCTGCAAGGCGGCCCACCCCACAGACTCACCAGCTCCCGTCGCAGCCACTCGAGGGCAGAGTCCATGGAGGCAAAGCCACAGATGGCCCCAGGTTCCCCCGGCCCAGGCCCAGCTCGGGCCTGGCGCCAGGCCTGGCTCTGGACCTGGGCGGTCCACTCCAGATACGAGGGCCGCCGTGTTTGCAGCCGCAGCTTCGCCGTCAGCGCCTTCACAGAGTCCAGGCTCTCTTCCTGCTCCTCTTCTTCACCCACCGCCCGGAATGTCAGCGGCCTCAGGGACATGGAGGGAGGGAGGGGCGGCAAAGCCAGACTGCGGCTCTGGGATGAGGGAAAGGCTGGTGATGCGGCCCAGGTAGCGGCGGCAAAAGCTGAGGGTGAACGCAGCGTGCCCGTGGGCGACGGTGGATGTTCCAGGTGGGTCGGGGAGGCTGAGTGTGTGAGGGTGAGTGAGTAGATGGGAGTGGGAGGCAGAGTGTGCGAGGGCTGGGATTTTCCAGGACCGCTAACCCTGGAGCCACGTGATGCCCATCCGTTTGGCCACGGGAGAAGCCCTGCTCTTTTGGCCCCTTGGAGGCATTTTATTGTCTTTGCCCAGAAGGAGACACCCAGTTTCCCAGAAAGGAAGTTGTTCCAGGATAAGAAAAGCATCACCAACACCAGCTTCTTGGCCCTCTTCCTGAGACCCAAGTAAGGGAGTGGGGAGGGGATAGGACGCTGACAAGCTGCCCTCTGTCCGCACTCAGGGCACAGGAAGTGTCCAGAGCCCTGGACCGGCAGTCAGAAGACTTGGGCTCTGCCGCTGGCTGTGTGGGACCTTGGATAGGTCACTGACTCTCCTCTGGGACAGATCTTTGACTTCAAGCTATGCTCTGAGGGACTTTAGGTTCCCTTGGAAATCTCCCAGAGACTGCATGCAGGATCGGGGCACACCTGTGGGTGGGCTCTAAAGCCTGTGTCTCCCGGCCCTTCCCAGGGCTTCAATCCGAGCAGTTCCCCCTTTTTTTTTTTTAATATATTTTATTGATTTTTTTATAGAGAGGAAAGGAGAGGGATAGAGAGAAACATCGATGAGAGAGAGACATCAATCAGCTGCCTCCTACACACCCCCTATTGGGAATGTGCCCGCAACCAAGATACATGCCTTTGACCAGGATCGAACCTGGGACCTTTCAGTCCGCAGGCCAATGCTCTATCCACTGAGCCACACCGGTTTCAGCTTTTTTTTTTTTAATATATTTTATTGATTTGTTACAGAGAGCAAGGGAGAGGGATAGAGAGCTAGAAACATCCATGAGAGAGACATCCAAAAGCCGCCTCCTGCACACCCCCTACTGGCGATGTGCACGCAACCAGGATACATGCCCTTCACCAGAATCGAACCTGGGACCCTTCAGTCCGCAGGCCGACGCTCTGTCCATTGAGCCACACTGGTTTTGGCCGAGCAGTTCCCTTTTTTAAACTTTGTATTGAAATACAACACACACAGAAAAACTCATATATCATAAATACACAGCTTGCCCTAACTGGGTTGGCTCAGTAGATAGAGAGTTGGCCTGCAGACTGAAGGGTCCCAGGTTTGATTCCAATCAAGGGCATGTACCTTGGTTTGGGGCACATTCCCAGTCGGGGGTGGGCAGGAGGCAGCTGATGGATGTTTCTCTCTCATTGATATTTCTAACTCTCTATCCCTTTCCTTTCCTCTCTGTAAATAATCAATAAAATATATTTAAAAAATAAATAAATATACAGCTTGATGAATGTGCAAAAGCTTGGAATCTAGTGGACCAGAATGCCCTTCTTCTTCTTAATAGTCAGTACTTAACACAGGATAGGCATCAATGTTTGAGAAATAAAAGAAAATTGGGTGGATGGGTTGATGAGTCCTCCAGACAATCGTTTTATATTGTGTAAAGTTACCAGTTGAAGTGTGACTCTTTTTAAAAGTATATATATATTTTATTGATTTTTTACAGAAAGGAAGGGAGAGAGATGGAGAGTCAGAAACATCAATGAGAGAGAAACAGCGATCAGCTGCCTCCTGCACACACACACCCTCCCACCCTCACCCCCGGATGTGCCCACAACCAGGTACGTGCCCTTGACCAGAATTGAACCTGGGACCTTTCAATCCACAGGCTGACGCTCTATCCACTGAGCCTAACCGGCTTCGGCTGAAGTGTGACTCTTGCCAGACTGTAAACCCTATGAACAGAACGCAGTCATCCTTTGGTTACAACACTAAGCATAGAGCCCAGCTCATTGTACGGGCAAAGAATGGAGTAATGGGGGATGGGGTTCCAGAAGTGGTCACCATAGAGGTGACCTTAGGCAAGGACATCAGCTGTGGTGGCTGAGGGGAGCCAGTCACACAGCTGCTGGCAGACCAAAGGATTTTCCCCACCAACCTCAGATGTAAGGGAGGAAGGAAGAAGGCAGTTCCCAGTTTCACACCCACACTTCCACCCCTACCACCAGGGTCCAGAAGAAGAGATTGGGTTTTTCTTTCTTTTTTAAGTCAGCCGGAGTGCCAGCATTCCAGTCTAAAAAGCCAAAACTATTGCCCTAGCCAGTTTGGCTCAGTGGATAGAGAGCGGTGGCCTGCGGACTGAAGAGTCCCGGGTTCATTTGAAGTTTCGCGCTCGATCCCCAGTAGGGGCGTGCAGGAGGCAGCCTATCCATGATTCTTTCTCATCCTTGATGTTTCTCTTCTCTCTCCCCTCTCTCTTCCTCTCTGAAATCAATAAAAATATATTTGTGAAAAATATAAAGTCAAAAAGCCAAAAATATGGAGTGCCTCATGCGAATTAAGCACAGGCTAAGGGTTGAAGCCAGATTATTCTCCCCATTGCACAGATGGTGACATTGAGGTTTCCTTCCTTAACAAGCTCTGCCTGGGGTCCTCGCTGCAAGGTGCTGGCAATAAGAGGGGGGCATTTCTTAGGAACTGTGTTATCCCTTCCTCCAAGGGTCCTCCTCAACAGCTGGCCTGCGGGGCGTCAGCCGCCCAGCCAGTCCCTGTCCCTTTTGGAGCCCGAGCTTGCCCCGCTCCTGGAGTCTGTCCTTTAGCTGGCCCCGGGCCCAGCTCCGGAGGATGGAGTTCTCCGAGCTGATCCGCACCAGCCGGGCCCAAGCCGAGCTCTTGCGGGGGGGGGGGGGATGTCAGGAGGCGGCCGCGCTGCGTGGCACGCGGTGCGTTCCCGGCCACCACCCGCTGCTCTCTCCAGGGCGCCAGCGACCCTGGACCTTTGGCTGCTGCTGTTGCATCGTGTTGACTCTCGAGAAGCGGTGAGCTTGGCTGGCGGGGGCGGCCCTGGAGTCGGGGACTTCGCGGTTCCGCGGAGCGAGGGGAAAGAGCAGGTGCAGCTGGAGCTGGTGCATTACGTCCAATCCTGTAACCGGTGTCTCCTCCCCGGTCGGGGGCGGGGTACACTTAGCCTAAACCCGTTCCTCCCCGGGGTCGCGGGTGACGACTCTGGCTCCATCACGCTGCGCTGAAAGGACCCGTGCGGGCTGCATCTGGACACAGAGGGCGTGGACGCGACGCTGGACACAGCCCGCGCCACCGAGTGCGCCATGGTGCACCCGAGGCCCTTAAGCTATCCCTCTCCCCTAACGACGGCAGCGAAAGGGGTGGCTGAGCGAGGGTACTCAGCAGCCGTGTTTTCCCGGGGCACAGCTAAGGGGCACTCTGGAGTATGTACTTGGAGAGGCGGGAGCTGCGGAACCCAGGGACTGGAAGGTGGGGGTGGGATGATTCCCCCTTTCCCAGATCCCCTGCCTCCTTCTCCCTGGAATCGGTCATTACCTCCTATCTGTGCTTCTGCCGTCCCAAGGGCTTGAGATTGGGCGACGCCCGGCCCTTCCACCCGCCCGAATGCTGCTACAAGGGAACAGCCCGCGAGATGGTGCAGGCGTTGAGGGGGGGGGGGGGGGCTCGGGATGTGGAAGCGCCGGGCCTGGGAGGGGCGCGGGGACAGGGCACCGGGGGCTCTAAGAGCTGGCCTTCGCCTCTCGCTGCGCTGCAGACCCACGCGTGGAGGCTGGGCGAGCTGAACAAGGATCTCAGCTTGTGCCCCACTCCCCCCCGCGCCGGGGTCGTGCCTCGCGCCGTGGACAACGAGGCCGTGGCGCCCGGGACCCGCTCCGCCAGCGGGGCCGCCAACCTGCGCTCAGCTGCCACCACGCTCCCCGGGGAGCCGTGCGCCCCGTCCTCCCCAGATTCCGCCACTAGGACCAGCCGCGTGCCTCTCGGGCCCTTCTCTGCGCTGGCCGGGCCAGTTCCTGCCCCGCCGCTGCCCTGGCTCTGGCCCTGACTCCAGCCTTTTCTGGCCCCGCCAGGTCCGGTCTCCAACCGGCCTCGCCCGCCCCGCCTCCCCCGCCTC
>PVJN01031621.1:0-24733 GCA_004026805.1 Lasiurus borealis | reverse complement strand
CCTGGCCCAGTTGCGCTGAGAGAGAGGACAAGTAATTAACATGGAAACAGGCTGCCAGAGGCGGCAGCAGAAGCTGCGGACGTAGATGTGTTTTAATAAAGACGGAGACAGACACGCCGAGGAGGAAAACAAGATGGCAGAGGACAATGCCTGTGAGGAACGTGGGCGGGCCTGGTGGGCGCCAGTCCCCAAATGTCCCTCCAAGTTAGTGTTCTGAATTGGGCTGGAGCCAGGCACCCAAGAGTGCAACTTTAGGGGGCTCAGGGGGTGTGCCGACGGTCCTGGCACAGCTTCCTCTGCCCCTGGGCCCGCTCTCCCCTCGCTCATTCACCGACACACTCGCTCTCCTTCTGCTGGAGGCAGTTAGCCCAGCAGATTAGAAATCAGAACATCTGGTTTCAGAACTCACTTCCTCCTTCCTCTGTGCAATAAGACAGGTTTCTCGGCTTACTCCACACGTGGAATTTGTCCAGGAAATTCAAGAACAATATCTCAAAAAGGGCCTACGATCCAATTTATCCTCCTCCCTTGCCACAGTCTCCGCCCCAAGCCACTTCCCTGCTCAGAGCACAGCCTGGACTTCTGTCACTTTGTGGCACTCCCCTGGCAGGAGCGTTCTGGTTAAAGCCAACTGTCCACTACGTCCTGCCTGAACCTCAGTGGCCAAATGTGACCGGAGGCAAACACGCCGTGCTCACCGGCCCCACTGTGACCTCGGCACCACTAACCCCCAATGGGTCCTGAATACTGGACAGCAATCATATTCCCCCTCCACTCACTCCCTCACTCGCCTAGAAAACGATTTCACACCTTCTCCTCCAACTTCCAACATCCTCCTCCTCTCACCCTCCGCTAAGGTCCTTCCTTCCTATTTCATTGAGAAAATAGAAGCACCGGGAGAATTTCCACAAGCCACCATCACCACGTCTGCGTGCCCACGCTGCAACCCTGCAGCCTTCCTCCGGGCTGTGGTAAAGTGTGGAGCTCCGAGCAAGCCCCGCCATCCACGAGGGCTCTGATGGCTGGAGCCCATCCCTTGTCGTCTGCTTTAGGAGGTGGCTCCACAGCTGTCTGTCCTCTCCTTCATCATCAGTGATTTTTAATCTTGAAGGACTCACTGTCATCAGCAAATGAATGGCATTTTTCCCCCTGCCCCATTTTCTCTGCTTCCCTTCCAAACACAAAGAATTCAACACAAAGGTCTATACAGGCTCGCTGTTCCCAACCCTTTTGAAAACCTTTCCCAATCAGGTATCCAGCCTTTGACTCCACTCAAACCGCTCCTGGTCCCTGCAGGAGGTTCCTCAGCTTTCATCTTCTGTGACGCACTGGCAGCATCTGAGTCCGTTATCACCTCTACCTCCTCTTTCCTGAAGTCCTCTTTGCATTTGGCCTCCAGGTCGATACACTCCCCGATGTTTGCCTCTCCTCCCTACTGCTCCTTCTCCATCTCCTCCCTGATAACTCCTCAATTCACCAACATATTAACCTTGAATTTCACTTCTGGAACCTCTTCTCTCCCAATAGTTACAGGTTCACTTCCTTTCTGTCTTATCCAGTGATCTTGTGACTTTCAATACCACCTCTCCCGCCTAGACGTCTACCCTGGTCTCATTTATCCAACTCCCTCCTGACACCACCATATCAAATGAGCATTGCAAATTCCTCATTCCTGTCCAAACTCAAGTCTTACTCTTCCTCCCAACCTTCACTTCTCAGCCTCCGTGGGAAAGGGGACAGACTAACTTCCAAGATCCCACTTGTCAGCCCCTCTATGTACAGGGCAAGTCACAGATGAGCAGACACTAGTACCAGATTCCAAGGGTCACCTGTTTGATAGGGTCCCAGACTCCTGCCAGGACATAAGAACAGGGCAGTGCAGACAGGGATGTGGGGAAAGGAAAGCCTATTCTAGAGCATGGCTGATCCTGGACATAGGAATCTACACATTTTATGAAGCATATTCCTGATCTCAGGTCAGCTTGTGCACTTATTGCTCTAGCACCATAAGATGATGGGAGGCTCTGGCCCCCTATTTGTCAAAGGAGTTTTACATACGTTCTGTTCCCAGAGCATGTGGAGGAGGTGGGCGAGGGGGACTAAGCAAAGATGTGCAAACACATGCCCTGATCTTAAGGACCCCAGAACCAGCGGCGTTCTCTGTAGATACCAGAAAATCAGAACTTGGAGATGGCATTTCCTTCATCAATCTCGGACACGGTATTATCCTTAGGCATGCCGCAGAGAAGCAAAAGGTCAATGAGGCAAAAGTGGGTTGCTGCTCACCATTTAACAAATATTAACCATGTGCAGCTGGAAGAAGGCAACGTAAAGGAGAGCCATAGGCACGTTGCAGACCAAAGGACTCCTGAGGACTCGGGAAGACTCTCGGAAAGCATCCAGCCTACAGTTACCTCTTCTTGCCAAAAGTCAGTAAAAGCTATAAAAATCTCTTCCACCCCAGCAGCATGGAGCATCCCAGGCAGTCATAACAGATGCAGCTGGCATACCTGCATCGCTGGAGAAACAGCAGGTCTCCAAGAAATGTCCGTATCTGCATAAGTTTATTAACACCAAGAGAAGAGAGAAATAGCTCGAGCTACAGAAATACAGGACTTTAAGAGCCCGGATGAGAGGAAATGTGAACAGAGACTGGAAACCTCTGCAACCTGTACATGTCCTCACAACACAAACAGCAGATGACACACACCCAGCATGACAACAGAGAAATAAGACCAGAACCCGGGGAAAGCCAGTTCTCAGAGTCCCATCTGGCCCAGGTGATGAGGGTTAGAAGCTAATTCCTGAGCCACAGTCACATCCGTACAGGGAACAACACTGATTGGAGAGAACATATTGTATTGGCGGAAGGAACCCCTATCGAGTTTAGGAGAAATACCTGAATGAAACTAGTAAGAAGAGGGGAAATTTTTGCAAGTTGAGGAGACTCTTGTTTGGAGAGACAGTCAAAACAGGAAGAAGCAGCCAGCAGAACCACACACTGCTTTGCATTCTTTCTACCACAAGGGGAGAGGGAAGCCAAGAATCCAGTTGGAGTTTGACCAAGCAGAGTGGAAGTTTTGGTAGAGACTAGCGGGAGCATGGAGGACTCGGGTTGCCATGACAATGAGAACCTTCCTACCCCCTTATAATAATGCATTATAAGGAGAAAGCTGCATGCAAATGAAGTTAAGCGTAATCAATGGCAGGGCACCACAAGGTCACGGGAGGCATTTAGGAAGAGTCTGTGCAGCAGATAAGCAATGCAAACACAGAAAAGCACGTAAGCTATATATGAAAAGGTTAGACTGAGTCCACATGCTTGCGAGAGCTTCTATGTACAGAGTAAACCTGAAGGCTCTCCTACTGGTCTGGGCATAACTGGCACCAATAAATCTCCCATATTTGTTGCTGCCAGTGAATAGAAGAGGTGCTGGACTGGGAACGAGGGGCTCCCCTTTTTCTTGTGGCCGGTATGAGGAAAAAGCAGCTGAATGAGGTGAGCCTTCCCAGAATGGGTGGCAGAAAAGAGACCTCAAGCTACATTTGTACCTAATGATGGTGGTGACAATGGCACAGTGAGCGATTTCTGTATAGGTAGAAACATACATATACAGACATGTATTTGTAATACTAAGTTGACGAGTTGTTGATTGTTCATTCCATGGTGTGCAACCAGTTCTAATACATATGCAAAATGTTGTCATTACAAAGCTCTGAGTTGATATTAAAGGGAGAAAACTACGCAGGTAGTGTTGACATGGTCTACCAGAACCTGTGATTTTCAGCCAAGATCCTAGGCATCTCTCATCTGACACTTGCTTTCAATGGGCAAGAGCTCACTGAAAGGATTGGTAGGTAAATAGTCTGCACTATTTAAGTCATTTTCTACACTTCCTGACCCTCTTTTCTGTCCGAGCTGAAGAGATGAATTTGGGGAACTTAAAAGCTTACATGATGTAAGTTAAAAGCCCCGTGCCCAGGACTAGGAAAGGTCCAGTACGTTGAACCTGCTGCCCTAGGAGCAGACAGCCCTCACTCCATCCCGAGTGTGCGTCCCGCTCCTAGCAGAGAGCACCGCCTGGAGCATGCTTCACACCCCAGTTCCCTGCTCAAATGAAGCCCAGCCTTTGCAGCCCTCTCTTCCCAGGGAGCCAGACTTGGTCCTTGTGCCACTGGCTGAAAACGGGTGCCTTTTCCATCCAACTTCTCCTGAGTCAAGGAGTAGTCATCCACTTCACTATGGCCATCGCCTCTGCTGTGGACTCCTGGCTCCATGCCCTGCCCCTAGATCCAGTGCTTTGGAAAGTGATGTCATCTCAAAGTGGACATGAGGTCATTCTGCCCATGAGCAGCCAACTGCTCTTTGGAAACCAGCCCTACAGCTCAACTAGCTCCCTCAGCCCTGGATCTAGTCCCAGGGGTAGCAGGAGGCATTTGGTACAATGAATTTCAATGGCTGATGGGCGGGCTGGGAGCCCCTGAGTGACAGGTTTCAGAGGATCTGCAGCTTGACCTCCTTCTCCCTACTTTTTTGATGGCACAAAACTATAGACGAGAGCAGGGATACTGTCAGTCTGTGTGACTTCCATAAATACGTTGGATAGATAACTAGGGAGAAATGGGAATTTGAAGAGAGCACCATGAGAACAAAGATCATGGTACTCTTTTTCTCTCTATTTTCCCAATGCCTCCCACAGTGCTTGAGATGTAGTAGATGCTCACTTAATATGTGTTTCATGAGTGAACAAAGAAACTAACAGAAGTGATGAGTGCTTCTTCATCCGTTTTCCTGCCTGTCTCAATATCCTCTGAGCCTTGGCTCTGGAGGACCAACAGGTCATGCCTGTATCTCCAAAAGCAACACTTCTCCTTTCAGGCTTTCCATGCATTTCTCACATCACTTAGGTGAGTCTGCACATATAATTGAATTATATCACTCTCAAAGGCCCACAGATGACACCCGCCACGGTGGGGCCAATGCTGTCATTCCCAGAGGCGCCTGGCCAATCTCAATGACATGGCCTCAAGACATCCTTCACATCTTCAAATAGAGAGTGACAGCGCTCATCCATCTTGCCTTCCTTCCCTCCTTCCTGCCACCCCACCACAGCTGGCGAGAATCCCAGAGCATCTTCAAGGTCTTTCTAAGTCATATGTAACCCCTGGGCTTGCCGGGCATAAGCTGGTCCCTGGGACTTCTTTGCTGCCCTTTCGACCTCTAGCTCAACAGCCTGTGATGCCTTCTCTGCAAGCTCCATCCTGCCTTGCTCAGCCTGTACGGGGCTGGACCCAGGTGAGTAATGGACACTCACTAAGCACCTACTTTTCAGGCTTTATGCAAACCCCAGCCCCTCAGGCACTACAATCTTTTGGAGTCTCTCCTGAGATCGAACATTACCTTTCCCTCTAGTACAGATTATGCCCAGAGCACTTTCTAAAGGAGCTTTGCATAAGCCACGCTCTGCCCCACCTAAAACATCCTATGCCATGAAACTAAGTTAAAGGAAAACAGAGGGCACCTTAGGGTAAAGGTAGCTGTGGGGATGCAGGTAAGAGGAATGAGCATTCCAAAGGTATCTGCCAGCAGGTCGGCTGGCTGACTGCATATGAGGGTACAGACCTTTGAAGGCACCTACTTACCAAGGCAAGCTGCCCAAATGGCTCTGCCCACCCAGGCTCCTTAGGCATCAAATCCCACCCACCCTGGACCCTGTCTTACTTCAGAACTCAGACCTGCACCGCGCCTTTCAGTGGTCACCTGCCTAACTTCCGGCCCCTGCAGGAATCCTAACATCCCCGACAGCCCGTCAGTTGTGCTGTGTGCCCACTCAGAACCTTTCCAACATGTCTGATCACATGAATCATGAGGGGCACTTGTACAAAACTCACCAACTCTTCATATCCTGCACAGAAAGGGCCTGCATATCTGAATTTTTAACCAGCATCCCTAGTGAGTCTTACAATTAAGCACATTTCTTATGTGCCTTTAATTTAGCGGTTCTTGACAGTGGCTGAAAGTTAGAACCAGCTAGGAAGCTTTAGAAAAAAAAAAAATCAATGACAAGCCTTTACCCCTAGCTATTCTTATTTAATTTGTCTGGAGTGGAGCCCGGGGGGTGTAAATTTTTAAAGCTCCCAGCTGATTCCAAAGTGCAGCCAGGGTTAAGAACTACTGCCATGTCTTCCCAGACCAATGGTAAGCTCTTGGAAGACAGTAACCAAGAAATATGTACCCCTTGGTAACCCTGACTGAGCCCCACCACCACGTCAAACCTGTTACAGAACATACTCCATAACTGCTGCGTTGATCTGATTTAACTAGATGTTCATCCATCCAATATGCGTTGTAATTTCCTGTATTAAGAAGCTGTGTACTTCCACTTAGCAAGGGACCAGATAACGGAGGCTAAGATTTCCCATGATTGAGTACACACACACACACACACACACACACACACACACACACACACACACGCTTGCAAACATGCAGGCACATCCCCAACCATTCCTTTCCCCGGACGAACCAGCCCAAACAATGCAGAAGCCTCATGTCCCAATTCTGTCCTCTGCCTGCCCCGCCCCTCGCCAGCTCTACTCACATTGTACAGCACGGTGGTCCACCCTTCCATGGTGATGCACTGGAAGACAGTCAGCACAGCGAAGAGGATGTTATCAAACTGGGTGATCCCGTCGTTGGGGCCGATCCAGTCCTTGCATTCATAACCAGCCGGGCAGCCCTGCACGCCACACGGGTGAGGGGGGTCAAATCCTTCTAGAATACCTGCACGCACATGTGGAGGGTGGGGGATAAACCACAGGGAGTTTAGTATGAGCTGGAAATGACCCCAGGAAGCCACAAACATGCAACTCGATTTCCCACAGAAAGGTGTGTCCTTCGTTGTCTCAGGCTCCCTCCCATCCCTGGCCCCTCTGCACCGCACACTCCACATACCACGTGTTCAACCCAGTGTTTCCCAACCTCCTCTGAAAATGGAGTCATTCCTGCATGTGGCCCCCCCAACTGCCATGGGTCACAGACTCTACCACCACCTGCGTTCCAGAAATTTACAGGACTGGGTCACACAGAAAGGTCTGAGGTTAAGGCAGAATCTCATTGATTTTCGAAACCTTAGACTCCAGGATAGATCCTGAGTTCTTTCTGGGCCTCTGGGGGACAATCGTAAGCTACAGTCCCCTTGGTGAGTCTTAACCCTTTCTATTTTTCTGGCCTAAATTCCTGGTCTTGAATAAAAGACAAAAAAATCAGAAATCAAAATCCAAGGTGGAAGGTGTCCTTTAAAGATTCTGTTCATAAAAAAATACGGTACCTAATTGGGCTCCTTCAACCTCTCCCCATCCCCTTTCCTCCTAGGGCACGCTACTCAACTTGGCAAGAACAATGAGACACAAAGAGGTAACCATTTGGAGTCTGTGTACTCCACCAGTCCCCAAGCTCCCCTGCCAAGCCAAGTTCAGAGCTGCCTCCGTCCCTCCACACTGTGTGTGGGTAACAGCAGAGAGAGAGGAAGGTCATGAGATGGACCACGAAGGAAAAACGTCTCCCTGGACATGAAGGGACCCTTGTCTTTTTTTACTCCGAACTCCTAGGTAGCCCTGGCCTGTGGAGTGAAGAGGCCACCGTACACAGGCTCTTCCTTCAGACAAACAGCTCCTGACAGCCTCCTTCTACCACACATGGGGGAGCTGAGCCCTCCTGCCTGACACCCCCCAACTGTAAACCTAAAAAGTTATTAGCTTTGCAATCTCAAGTGTCCAACAGGGATGCTGAGTCTGGGCTGGTTGGGCCCCAAAAGGCTGCTGACTAGGAAGCTTCTGGTTCTCTGTGTAGGGTTGGAATAGAACACACTTTTCCAAGCTGTCTTCTATTAAGGCTCTGAAATGACCCCAGTGGCCCGAGGGGAGAAGAAGGGAAGAAGCAGAAGACAGTCCAGGAGCGTACCTGAATTGTTCATGAAGCATGCGCGGTGCAGCTTCCCGCTGTAGAACTCCAAGCCGATGATAGCGAACATCAGGATGGCGAAGAAGAGCAGGAGGCCGATCTGCAACAGGGGCACCATGGCCTTCATGATGGACTTCAACACGATCTGCAGGCCTGCAAGGAAGGGAGGAGGATGACAAAGGAATCTTACTTGGCACCGCTGCCTGCACGGGCTCAGTCTCCCCTCTCCTAGGAGGAGGAGGACACTTGTGCCAGGAAAAGAACCATTGGTCCTGAAACGACAAAGACCATTTGCAAAGAGATAACCAGGACAAGTCAAGCCAAAACTGCCATCCCGACTTCCTCCTCATCCTGACTTTGCACATGGCTATTGCCCTTCATTTGTTTCACCCGGGTTGTCTTCGGGCTCCTCTTATAGGTTACACCCATTAGAATGCGCCTATTGGTCCTCGCCCTGCAGGGCTATAAGTCTTGTGAGAGCAAAGACAGAGTTCATCTTCCCCATCCTCCTATCTCAGGCCCAGCCATCCCACTTGCTGCTCTAAGAGCAGACTTAGTATAACCAGCATCCATAAAATACCTCTGACCCAGAAATTGGACGTCTAGGAGTCTAGCCTAAGAAAACAATCAGAGATGTGAATAAGATCCAAGCAAAAAGATGTTTGCCCCAGCACTATTCCCAGTTGGGAGGAAAAATTGGAAATAGCCTAAATATCCAGCAACACAGCAATGGCTAACCAAGTCATGACCCCTATGACAGACTATAATACATGTTTTAAAATTATAGTTCGGAAGAATTGTTAATGTCAGGAAAATCGAATACTTATGCCAGGGTCTAAAACTATATGTATACGTAGTATGATCACAATTATATTTTAAATGTACAGGAAAAAATATATAGAAATGTTAAAAGTTATTTCTGGCCCTGGATGGTGGGCTTAGTGGTTAGAACATTGGCCCTCATACCCAAGGCTCTGGGATTTGATGTACCTGAGTTGCAGGTTCGATTCCTAGTCCCAATCCAGGTGTATGTGGGAGGCAACCAATGAATGTTTCTCTCTCTCTCTCTCTCTCTCTCTCTCTCTCTCTCTCTCCCCCCCCCTCTTGTTTCCCTCCCTCCCTTCCACTCTCTCTAAAAAAAAAAAAAAAAATCAATGGAAAAAATATCCTCAGGAGAGGATTAACAAAAAAGAAAAAGTTATTTCTGATAAGATAATGGGTACTTTTCATTTTCATATTACATCACTTCATGTATTTTCCCAAGTTTCTATAAAGATCTTTCGTTATCTTTAAATCTGAAAAGAAAAAAAAAAAGAGCTGCTAAGTTTCAAAAAGAAATGTTGTATTAGGTTGTTGCATCCACACTATTTATTACCACGGGGGCTAACTCCCAGGAGAAACTGTCTCTTATTTATCCCCCATTCTCTTAGCCTCGGATCCAGATGAGGACGTGTCAGGGAGCCTATTAGCAGAGTAGAAGGAAGAAAGATGGGTGCTTACTGGGTATCCCTGACACAAGCTTCAGGGGTCTCAGGACACGCACGGCCCGGAGGGTCCTCAGGTCCACATGTGTGTTAAAGTGGGTTCCCGCGGTGGCCAGGATGCTGCAGACAGAGACACAGAGGGTCAAGGTTAGCAGGGTCTGGCTCTCTTCCCTGTCCCCGGGGGGAAGCTGGGTTAAAGAAGGATCAGGCGGGAAAGCATACCAAGCTGACGCCAGCTGTGTGTGGGCGCACCTGTGCTGGAGTGAATCACCAGTGGTTCCAAGTGAAATTAAATTTAGCCCCATGGATTCCACTTTGCAACGAAAAAAAACTTGTCATCAGATCAGAATCCTAGTTCCAAATCATGATCTCCAAATCAAGGTCTCCAGCACCTGTCCCATGCCTGTTCCCGGCACTGCTCTCTGCTCCTTGCTCTTTCCCCGCTTTCCAACCCACCAAAGCCTTCACATTGTTATTTCAAAAAAATTTTAGACTCCCCTGTCTCCTATCACCTTTAGAAAATTCCTCTGGATTAAGTACAATAAAGGAGTAACTCACCTTTTTCCACCTTGACACTTAAATTTCTTAACTAGACAAATCAGTCACACGGATGCTTGTAATTGAAGAATAACTCTACTGGTCCCCATATGGCATATTTATACGTGTCTAGAATCACTGTATGGCCTGAGTTTGGTTTCTTTGCTTCTATTTTCCACATTCCACAGCCATAGCCATAAAGAAACACACACACACACACACCTATAAAAACCCTATTAAATTGTGGACACCAAGTTCCTTGTCTTGAGAAGACAATTTATTTCGTATAACCTCATGGCACTGCAGATACTGTGGAGAAGACAAAGACACTTAAGCACTAATGGGAGACTCAGCAAAAGGCCAAGAGTCAAGATAAGTGGGTGTAAGTTCTGAACTGGGCAACTTCAGGCAAATCACTCTACCTCGATGAACCTCTCTAGCCTCGTCTACAGAACGAGGGAGTATCAAGGCCAAGATATAAAAACTGAATATCAAGAGAGGCCTTTTCCACTATAATGTGCAAAACAGACATTACATCCAACACAAACACTAATGAAATTGGTTTTGCAAGTCTAATTTTAGCCTTCTCTCTGTGAGACAGTCCCTGACCTCCCTCGGAACCACTCTAGGACAATTTCAGCTATCTGGAACTGTTGGGGAATGAGTCATTTAGAAAAATGAATTATCTATATAGTCAAAGGGTGCCAAGAATATTTCATTCCCCTTAATTCTTTTTGGTAGAACCCTCTGAAACATTTCAAGTATTGAAGAAGATACTTGAAGTGCCTTCAGTACTTGAAAGAGAATGTGAATGAAAGGCTTATGTTATACAATATCTCTAAGAAGCAGATAGAGAGTCCACAAGAACAGAGCACAGAGATCCAGGACATCAGAACCCTGAACAAAAACTCTGAAACGGAGAGAGCTGCCCAGCACCAAAGCAGTCTGCTTCCGAACATTAAAAGCACTCAACTATCTATTAGGAAGTTAAGAGGGTTCCCATTTGAGTTGAAGAATATTTTCAAGGACCAATGGAGATCTCTTTGAACTTTAAGATTCTGTAATTCTATGTTAATCCACGCTCAAAATAAGAACCAGAAAGAAATCCTACTCTCACTAAGGATCTCAGGAGTGAGGCAAGATTCCCAAGTCTTCTCCATGTCTCCCAAACTTCCACGCCCTCATCTGAGAAGGAGGGACTCAAGGAGTGGAACCTCTGACTGCTTTTGACTCTGTCTTCTTCTAAGGCCAAAGAGGGGGATTAAACGGAGGAGCGGGGGGGAAAAAATGATATAATTTCTAATAAGTAAGGAAATTCTGAAGAGATCAGGGATCAAAGAGAAACGTGGAAAACAGGACAGAATTTTTAAAAATATAAAGGAAAGAGGTAAAGAGAAACTTCAAAGATAGGTGGAGATAAGAAACTGGTGAGGCAGAAATGGGGTCACTGTTCAGCTAATTCTGCTAACAGGGGAAGGAGCCTTGAACTTGGAGTCTCTGAGGTGCACATGGACTCGCTCCTTCACTCTAGTTCGCTCCGTCTTACAAAAGGCAGGTAGAATCTGCTCAGGTCAGGATCCAGAGTTCTGTTTCTTGGCATACCCAGACACAGGAAATGCTCTTTCACAGCATAGAAGGGGCTATGGCACATGAAAATGTCCTCCTCAGGCTTGAGTTGAACAAGGTAACATTTCAGAATATGAAGGTAGGAGGCAGAAAGACAAAATTAAAAGGCAAAAAGGCACAGGTATAGAGAGAGGGGAAAATGATAGAAGGAGAAAGAGAGGAGAGAAAAGTAAACAGTGAAAGAAAACATGGAGATGAAAACAAGAAGAAATCAACGCTGGTGGAGAAGCAAATGTCAGAGATAAGAAAGCTCACACAGGAAAGAGAACAAGAGTAAATAAAGCTAACCTAAAGAGAGAAGAGGAACTATGGTATCTGTGTGGAGGCCTCAGGTAGCCAGCCGGGAGATGAGTTATTTTCGTTAAGTGCATTGCCTCGGCTGAAGTACCTGTCCACAAGTCCTCCAAGTCCCACTTCAGCCAGGGCCATGTAGCCTGTGTTCCGCCTCCCCTGGCCCTTACGCTTGATTTTCTTCCAGGGCAGGGAGGCTGCCTACTAGGCTGAGGCAATCTGGCCACTTGCTGTTCCCTACCTTACCAGTGTTCAAATTGTCTTTGAGGGTGAGAACTATGATTTGGCTCCTCTGTCCATCTGTTAGAAGCAGAAGCAATGGGGTTCTTAGGGGAGAAGATGATTGAGGGAAAGTACCCTGAATCTGTGGGTCCATAAATTTCTGTGCCACTGCCATCATGGTCTTTACCAACTGGGAGAGAAATTCTCTGTCTCTCCCCAGGAGATCTGGAGCACCTCAAACAAGGAGACTGTCTTCCTCATCTCGATGTCCCAGGCCACACTGTGGCAAGTAAGAGACTCAAAGGATGACTGAGTAATTGGACTGCACCAATGAAAGAAATAAAGGCACAAAATACCTCAGAAACCCTGGAACTCACCGATGAAAGGAGGGGGATGCTATTTGAACACAGATCTGATTGGTCATGCGGGAGTGTACTGGAAATCTGACCTTGCCCATTTTAGAGTCTAATGAGGATGGCCGAACAGAGTCCTAAGACCCCTGCTGCCAAGCAGATGCACAGGATGGGCTCTGCCCGTCATCAGTGGGTCATTAGAGAAAGACAGAAAAGGCTTATAAACAGCAAGACCAGGGGAGGGCAGGAGGAAGACGCAAGATGCAAAGGCTCGTCATCTCTGGGCAAAACCCAAGTTCTGAAGTGCATACGGCTCAGGCCGACCCCGGGACCGTGGAAGTAGCAGGCCCTAGGCACGCAGCGAGGGGAATGTGAACAGTAAGAAATGGCCCTGGCCCTGTCTAGTGGAAGTAGGCAGACACAGAAATGAAATAATTATAATTCACCATGAAGAGTGTCATAACAGAGGAGTTTCCAAGGTCCTATGAGCATGGGAAACGCTGCCGTGACAAATACAGTGCTATCTGCTAGCTCTCTCAAATATTTTATCCCATGAAATCCTCAAAAATATCCTCATATTACAACTGCCTCCATTTCATACAAGAAGAAATGGATGCTCAGCAAAAGCGGCCTTGTTTGTACAGCAAGACCAGGAGTTACAGTCAGTTCGCTCATGATAGCAAAGCCCATCTCTTTGGGGCTTTGCCATGATGCCTTTTCAGGTCTTCTCAGCACTGAACAGCTGCCCTGATTCCTAGTCCAACGTGTTTCCCAAGTAATACCAAGGGCACAGTGTTTGGCCCCCAAATAAGCCATGAACTTGGTTCCCTTCACTGCAAGGCCTCAAGCCAGGACCCCTCTTCCCCCACAGACTTGCCCCAAATCACTCTCCAGACCAGGAGGGTGGAAGGCTCCATGCACCTCAGGTGACGACTGCGGCAATATCTACACAAACACCCAGGAAGAGACACGCGCCACAAAATCAGAGTGGGGCCACAGAGGATAACTCCAATTCCGAGTTAATAAAAACCTAAGCTCTCCGCCGTCCCAACAGGCACATGTGAGGCTGTGTTTTCCATTTCTTTTGTCACCACGAGCACAGAGCCTGGTGGAGAGCTCTGTACACAGGGGCGGGCGCTTAATTACTACTTTACCCCCCAAAGCAGAGGACAGACGGAGAACAAACATGAACCTCTGGCAGGGCAGACGATGGAAGTGAGGCTCTGGGTAATCACAATCAAATGGTCTCTCCCCAAGACCGTCACCCAAAGAATTCTTCAACCCTGCGATCCTTTCGACCTTGGGTTCAGTCTTAGGCACCCTGTCAATCCAGGTCTAAGAGTCTTTTTTCCACAGGCATATTTCACTGCACATGCCCATGGCCAAAAATACCCTGAATCATTATACAAACATTACGCTACAATTACCCATTGTTTATCTGAAATTCAAATGTAACTAGGCATCCTGTATTTTAAGTTAAATCTGGCAACTCTATTTAAGTGATGAGCAGGAACAACCAGGCAAAGAGCTTCCCCCTCGGTTGTTACCCCAGTTCCTAAACACATGGGCCAGTCTCTGAGAAGAGACACAGCCACAGGTCTGCTAACATCAGGTCCAGGATTCCCTCCTGAGGCCCGCAACAACCCGTTTTGTCTCTGTCCATATAGATTAAAGGGGAGAAAGAACCTCAGTAGCATTCAAAAGGCAAGCCATTGGCATCTGTGGAAAAGGTTTAACACTAGAAAATTTCCAACACAGAGTTGAGCCATTTCCATGGGTTAACATAAGGGAGTTGCTGTGTCCACTTACAAGTGCCCCATAGATGGTTGGTTCCTTCATGTCTTCTATTTTACCTTCAGTGAGGCACCAAAGTCTATCATCTCCTTCCTTTAACACATGTGTTGGATTCACCTCTTACTCGCCTGAGCTTCCCGCTTGCCTGAGATGTCCCTCTCTCGCCTTCTCTCCAGGCCTACCTAACATGACCCAGACTCCAGAAACCAGAGGACAACCGCCCGATCCCTGGCAAAGGTCTACGATCAGAAGAGATTTGCACTGGGATTCTGAGAGAGTAGGCAAACACACGCTCTCACTGGCTGGCTTCAAAGCCCAGTTCCACCAGTCACATTAGCTGTCCGGCCTTAGGCAGTGGCCTCTCTGAGCAATAGTGCTTTTCCTCTGTGAAATGGGAACAGCGCTTTCCAAAGAAGGATGATGTAAGAGATGATTTTCAAATATTTTTGGGTCATTGTCGAGACCAGTTTGGCTCAGTGGATAGAGCGGCGGCCTGAGGACTGAAAGGTCCCGGGATCGATTCCGGTCGGGGGCATGTACTTTGCTTGCGGGCACATCTCCAGTGAGGGGTGTGCAGGAAGCGGCTGATCGATGTCTCTCTCTCATTGATGTTTTTGACTTTCTATCCCTCTCCCTTCCTCTCTGTGAAAAATCAATAAAATATATTTTTAAAAAATTATATATATTTGGGTTATAGCCAATAGTAGGAAGTATTTTTTATATCACAAGCCAGGGCGTATTTACATATATAATTACAGAATGCTTTGTAAAATACTTTTTTTATGGGTGATAATACTCATATTTTCTCTTCAATTCTTCTTCTATCTTTTTTTAAACCAACTAAATGGTTTTCATGTCTCTCTAATGGGACTCACCCACAGTATGAAAAACGCAGACACAGAGATCAGCCAATGTACTGCTCATGCTCATTAGGGAGAGTGTTCTAAAGAAGACAAAGTGGACCAACAGGAACTGCTGCTTTATTAGCATCATGCACCTCCTGGTGCTTTCTCAGAACAATAAAACTGTTTGTCTTCAAAAATCTTGCACTTTTCCAAGAACCACAGACATATTCTAGGAGAGAGCCTGATCCGGCCAACGGTAGCAGCAGCATCTTGTCTTCCTCCAGAATGGTCCTTCTTAAAGAGATCTCACACCCCTTCACCAACTTCAAAACCGTCATGAGAAGTGTGTGTGTGTGTGTGTGTGTGTGTGTGTGTGTGTGTGTGTGTGTGATTGAGCTAATATTTCTTAGGAGGATGGGAAGCAGGATAGGTCAAGTTGTCCTTTTCCAATAAAGGAGATCTGTGCCCTTTCCAGGAGGGAATAAGTGATTCTGTATTTAACAAATGTGAGGCAACCCTTTCTGGAATTTTAAGTGGGGTTCCTAATTAAGTTTCATGAGAATCTCTGTGCATATGTAGTGGTCTCAAAATATGTCTTTTGAGGAACAGAAAAATCATGGCCTAAAAATCTCCTTTCCTTTCTCACCCAAAGAAAGTTCAGCCATTAGACCATGTTACACCAAGGAGAGGAGGTTGTACTGACATTTGAGACCAGATCTTTGTTGTAGGGGAGAGCCTCCCTGTGCACTGTAGGATGTTCAGCAGCATCCTTGGTCTCCACCCACTGGATGCCAGTAGTAACCCTCTTCCAATCCCTGCCCCTCCCCCAGTTAGGACAATGAGAAATGTTTCTAGAGATTGTCAAATGTCCTCTGGGCGGCACCCCTGGCTAACCACAGCTGTGGGGGAACCTCTCAAATAGCCATTCCTCCATATATTAAAACCACGCACCTGTTTCACACCTAGTCCCTACATACTCCAGGAGAAACGCACACCACCCCTCTCAGGAAGAAATGCGGAGGTTGCCAAATGACCCCCAAGCACAAGTCATGGTTCTGAGGGACTGCCAACAATGATGAAAATGCTCTTCTGTCTCCTTCTTTAAACATCATTTGGGGTTGCATGAAGCTTAACCCAAGAGCATCTCCAAAGGAAGCCTTATTCCAAAAGAAGTTTTCCCGGATGGTGGGAGGTCAAGAACAAGGAAACATACAGAGGGTTTTAGTTGCTTAACCTCAGTGTGATGGAAACGAAGGTCGAGTTCCTACCAATGGTCCTGCATTTCTTTCTTTTTTTATGAGCAAGTCTTGATTATTCCCTCACACACAGCAAAGAGAAATGCCAAAGTGATGGACTTCATTGCCATTTAGGTCCAGGAGATAATTGCGACAACGATGATGATGATAAAAATAAAACTACCTCATTGTTGTTTCGGTTTCCATAGTTCCGTTCCATACAGATACCATAACCCATTGTCTGATAAGTTTGAGAATTCAACCTCAGAAAGAGAAATCGGCTAGGCCAAGGTCACAGAGGTAGTAAATGGTTAAGCTGAAGACTCAAACCCGGAAATTTCGTTTCCAAATTTGGAGCACTTTCAGTAGCTACAAAAGGTAATGGCTAGAAATATATCCCAAAGGCACATGTATTTGACAAATGCCTTTCTTAGAAGACCACAGAGCTGCCTCTCTGCAGAGCGTTACGGTGCCCTGTGATTGCAGCATCATTTGAGTGTTACCCAAACTGTGCTTCGGAGAGTCCGCAAAGATGGAGAATTGCTGGAGAGGGAAATCCCACGTTATAAGAACTCACCCACATAAATACATGTTCTTTGAGTTGTTTTGTTAGGAGCGGTGTGGGATTATCTGTTAATCTACCACCCACACACTTTCTTTCCCCAGGTTTCTTGATCTGGGGATCAAGAATAAGCATTTGTGAGATGGCGAGTCAGGGGTGGAGGACCAGCTGAGGCAAGAACCCAGCTCACTGTTCACCCAGGCCCCTAATCCTGGCCCCTTCGAAGAATGCACTGGTGAACTCCAGAAGCAGATCACAGAGACCCGCTATAGAACCGAACACTGCCCACACACAGCGGCCACCGACTGTTTGCACTGCCAGTTCCCGCTCGTCCTCTTCAGAAACTGCGATGGCCCTAAGTGATGTTGCTGGCCCGTTCACAGGGGCAGGGACAGGGCAAGGAGCTCCTCCCCTAAATGTTTGCGTAGGGCTTGGTTGGTCTCATCGGAAGCAGCTAAGGCCATGACACAAAAGGCATCAAGGGCTGTCATGGGCCATGTTTCTCTTACAGAATAAAGCTGGCTGCAGTGAGAGAGAAGAAAGCTGGCCCTGCGCAGGGAAAAGGAATGAAAGAAGGAAGGAATTCCGCTGGAGCCAGCAGCCTGATCCTGTGGTTCCTGAAGCCTGACTACTTCCTGACATTTCTGCAACATGGTGGTCCTGGGGGACACCCCTTCCTTGAGAAGCCACCCTTTCCTAACACTATACGAGCTCAGCTTCGGTTATTCACAATGACCCACTGCCCACCCATCCTGTCCAGACAATACCATCTGGATAAGAAACCAAAGTGAAAGTTGAGAGAACTGGCAAGGCCAGACAAGAGCTAAATAAAAGACATGAAAAACAATGAAAAGCTCAGAACCGTGGCCCTGGCACGGAGCCAATATACCAATTAGAGAATGTGCAAGCTTTTTCCTTGATGTCACTTTAGCAAGTGGCTAAGGCACTGAAACTCTGGGCTCTCTCGTCAGCTTCAGAAAGGCCGAAAAATTACATGCATTCCCGATCCTGGAGAGAGCCAGAGTCCTCTCCTCCAAACAGCAAACGCTGATGCCAGCAGGTTAAGACAGGTGGAAGGTTCACTAGGAGGGATACTTCAAAGTAAGAGGAAAAGGAAAACCTAAGCAATAAAACTTCTCACAATATGGGGGTGGAGGAGCTGGGGGGCTTTAACAAATATCTGGGAAATATCTGGCTGAAAGGAGTTAATCAAACCTTCTTAAATCAATGACTTTCAAACAAAGCATGGGTCATACATTTTAGAAAAAGTCCATTCGCCCATTATTCCACTTTCCTTGCCTACAACGTCTGAGAGATTGATCTGTGTGGCGAACCTATGCCCTCTGTCTGCTGAGATGTCAAGTACTTTTACAAAGACTCAGATGACTTCCCATACAAACCTCCCATTTCAGTGTATGACAAAGAAGCTGCCATAAACCTCCTCTAAAAAATGCCCACTGTCTACAGAGCAGCCGAATGGACCAGAGCCATTGGTCAGAGAAAACAAAATGCTTTTAATGTTTTAGGGTCATGAAACCAAAATTCATTCTCGTGCATCTGAGCCATTTGGCATCCTATGCCACTTATTTCGAATACACACCATTTTAATAATTAAAAAGAATGGTGCCTGTATCCTGGGCCTCTTTAACTATTACCCGAATCTATTTGACAGAGATGGGTAAGCAGAGCAAAGTAGATGGTTTTCTTTGTTTGGTTTTAATATATTTTCATTGATTTCAGAGTGAGAGGGAGAGAGAGAGAGAAACATGGATGATGAGAGAAAATCATTGATCAGCTGCCTACTGCATGCCCCACACAGGGGCACTGGCCTGGCATGTGCCCTGACCGGGAACTGAACCTTGCCCACCTGGTTCCTAGGTCGACACTCAACCACTGAGCCATGCCGGCCGGGCCAAAGCAGGTGGTTTTAATTGTGCTCTCATTGTGAATAAATAAAATGCTGAGCTGCTGGAGGAAGCTTGAGGTCGCTCTCCAGCAGAGGTGCTGAGTGGCACGGCCATTTTCTCCGAAAGGAGTTTTAAAAAGCGCCTTTTCTATTTCTAAGGAACAAAGGAGTGCGTTTATTAATAAAGGAGTCCGGACGAAGGGACCGCTGTCCTTGTGGAAGGACTGGCGCCCAGGGTCCGGTTTAACTTGACGGCAGTGATCTTTCTTCCCAGCTCTGAAGTTATTTTTACCTTGCCAGCTATGCAAATGAGCTCCCGGCCTCTGAGCATGAAAGAAACCAGGCTGAGACCAGGTTAATATTTCATGAAAATATTGTAAACCACTGTTCCTGGCACTGAGCTCCGCATCCTCTGTAGCTGACCCTGTATCGGTACAGCCACGGCTAATGTCTGTGCCAATCTGGCATCAAAAAGAACAGGGTTATCGAGAATTCACGAAAGAAGAGACACAGGCTGTTTAATGATTGCAGGGAAAGGGTCAACGGCAAGGAATTCAAGTTACAACGACACCATCGCCTTTTCTGCTTATGGAATCGCTACCACTGGAAAGAGTAAATCGGTACAACCATTTTGGAAAAACCATTGGACAATGTGCACATAGGATAATGCAGATGGTTCCTCTCTTGGGTGCAGTCGTTTTCAGAATTATTTTAAGAACACACTCACTGTGTCCTCACATGGCAGAAGGGACAAGGGAGCTCTCTGGGCCTCTTCTTGAAAGGGCACCATTAGCTAATCACGTTCCAAAGACCCCGCCTCCAGATACCATCCCACATTGGGGATTAGGTTTCAACATATAAATTTGAGGGGACACAAGCATCCAATCTATGGCGAGTCACTAGTAAGGGCTCAATAAATGTATGTTGCAGGAAAGAGTGAGTAGATCGACTTCAAGTTGGAAATGATCTTGGGAGATATCAAGCCCCAACTCCCAGCCCCTATTTAGTGTTTTGGGGCTCATATCATCCCACCCTATTGAACCCTTGCAGGAATGGGCAGCTCTCAGCCTTCCGAGGCATCCCCTCCCCCAGCTTGGAGTTATACAAAGGAGGCGCCTCAGAATGTAGCTGCAAGACTGCCCCTCCCATGTTCAAAGATAAGCATCCTAGGCTTCTGGAAGGATTCTAATCTTCCACGCTCACCTCCTTGTTTCTTCTCTCATTCCCCTGTAATGTTTCTTTAAGCCGATCTCTAGTTATTCTGGACAATTTTATCTGGAACCACTCCTTTCTGTCTCTTTAAAGGCAATGCCTGTTTGAACAAACCAGGACTGGGTTTAAAAGTAGAACCAGCCTGAATCTTATTTAGGACCTTACACTCTGGTTATAACAGGCCCGGTAGCATAGCTCTTTCAGCAGCATTTCCCTCTCTTAAGGAACCCAGGGTCCTTCCCCTTCCCCTTCTCCCCGACTCCTAACCACCACCACCCCGCAAAAGGCAGTTAAGCCAGCCCTACCCCTTCCTCTCTAGAATCTGGGGAGCCACGCAAGGTTCTTGATGATGGGACAACGTGAGCAGAGCTGTGCTTTATCGTCGTCCAGCAGTGGTTGACAAAGTTAATTTACCAGAGGGGACAACGAAGGCTCTAAGGAAAAATCAGGAGGGGCTCCTGGGCACCACCCAGACCTCTCCAGCTGCCCTCTCTGCGGATCCCACCACCTCTGCTACTAGCTCCTCTGGGCAACCTCATAAAATGAGGGACCCTGCATGGCACTGCCAGAAAAGCCCTGCTGAAGGCGCCCCGGGCCACAGGCAGGAGAGCCATGGAAATGCCCACACCCAACCCCTGTCTCTTCCCCTCACGCCTGCTGATCTGGTCCTTGACATGTTCAGAAGAAAGAAATGTGAGGAGACTAAAGATTCCGTGTGAACTGCAAGAAAGACTGTGAACTCACAAATTACCTCTGGCTCTGCCTCCACACTCTCATTTTCACACCCCTTTGCAGCGGGAGAGGGGGAGGGGGGCCCACATGCTGCTCTCCATTCTAATGACTAGGAATCTGAGCCCCTCAGACCTGGAAGGATAGCATGTCCTCCCCTACGACCACAGTGCCTGCTCACTCCTGCCTTCCCCCTACTCAACTTCTTCCCATCAGCCCCAAACGTGGCCTGAGGCCATGCACCCTCCCAAACAAGGCAGTATGGGAGGCGGATCTGCAGGTCAGGGTGACCCCTCCTGGGGGAGAGGGTCCTGGAACTACTATTATGAAAAGAAGCGCACTCAACAGAGCAGGTCCACAGGGTTTCTCTGAGGGCAGCTGTCCAGGGGGAGGAGCCTGCTGCTCCCCTCCTGCCTCCGCAGTTAAGGTCTGCTGTGACCTTGCAGGGAACCTGACTTTCTGCTTCTGCGGGATATCCTCGCTTTAGACGTGGTTATTATGGGGACATGAGGAGTCAGGGGGATCTCTCAAGGGTATCATGGAATAAAAATGAATGGGAGTTCACTGTCCTGCAAACCCTGCATGAAGGTGCACCGTACTCCTACCCCCCAGAGCGATGGCAGGTGTCCATACCACACTACAGGGCATCCAGTGAGAGAAGATGCCCTGGACCATATTCGAGGCAGAAACCCATCCTGCATCCTTACACCTGCAGCGCCCTTCATTGGTGTGACAGGTGCTGGAGAAACAAGCACAACCAAAACCATTCGCTGGTCTAGGCGCACGTTTCCACCCGTCTCAGAACACGCCTGTTCTTGCTGACAGGTGAAAGATTGGTGAAGCTTTTCCAATGAACTCTTTCCCGGGGTCCTCCCCATAGTGCTTAAGGGCTACATATTATCCAGACGGGCAGGGGCACAGTTCCCTTGCAAAAAGCCCCCCACCCTCATTCATTCCTTCATTCCTGCATGCAGATCTGCTTACACTTGACACGCACCAGGGCCAGACAATGTGAGGAACTAGATAGGTAACAAGATGGCTGTGGTCCGGCCCTCCCAGAACTAACAGTCCAATGGACCGTGACTTTGAAGGGGTGGAACAGGGCAGCTCCTGGCTCTGCCCGTGTCATGGCACCATGGACATCCTTGCCCATTCTTTTGTGCTCTAGTTTACCCAATGAGGAAATAAGGCTGCTGGAGCCACAGAAGTAAAAAGCTGGTCGCTCCCTCCCCCAGAAGAAACCTCAGTGGGCACCAGACCATCCTGCTGGCACACAGAGGGAGGGAGGGAGGAAAGAGAAGGAAATGAAAATCAATGCCGATGGCCCCTCCTTCTGAGATCGATGTGGCTTGATTCTTGGAGGACTTCTGCTGAGGAGAGCAGGCAGGGAAGCTGTACTCTGGTCTGGAAAATTCTAACAAGATAGTGTCTCCCGCCGTGAGTTTGCGACTCCCATCCTTCTACCTCGAAACACACCAGTGGGGAAGGTGGCTGGTGGATAGCCCTCTCTGGGTCTGATGACCAATGTTCAGCCATACTTCTGTGTGTCTTATAAGTATATAAAATAACTTAAAAAGGGTAGGACACCTTCTGTGAAAAGTGAAACCCAGATAGGAGATTATATGAGAGAGAATACCTAACCATGTTAAGTAATAACAATGGCCCAAACAGGTCTGGAACTTTGAAGTCTGGGGGGTTGTGTGTGTGTGTGTGTGTGTGTGTGTGTGTGTATGACTAATATGCAAAAATTCAACCAGGAGAGCAGGAGTTGGATTGCTAACTATGATGTGCGCTGACCACCAGGGGGTGGTGCAGAACATCAGAACATGGTGGGCACCAGAGGTGGAGGCTAGGTGCTAGGGAGCGGGGAGGCCAGGCCTAGGGATCCTACCCTGCATAAATTCTTGTGCCAGGCCTCTAGTTTTTACATAAACATTCTCCCACAAGAGCACCTCCACATCCCAAGACATAGTCAGTGAAGGGATGATTGTGCCATTTTGAAAGGGAAGGAGGAGACCACAGCTCAAGAAGGTTAGAGATCTGCTGTTAGTCCAATATAGCAGTAGAACTGGACTGGAAGCCAGTCTCCAGCTCCCAAGTTCAATGCTCATTTAGACTCAGCACTGAAAGGACATCCAAACTGGCAGCTTATAAGAAATGGGAGATAAAAATAAAAGACCTTAAAAACCTGAGCAAATATCTTGATTTCCAAAAAACCAAACAAAAAAGAATGATTCTAGAATGATAACCAGTGAGCTCACTGTCAATCCCAAAAGAACTCGGTAATACTTTGGGAAATAGTTTGTGAGCAATGAGAAAGCAAGATGATCAAATAATGCATGAGAAGAGCTTAGCTCAGTGCCTGGAAAGGTGAGGGCTCAGTAAAGGTGAAGATTGTTACTATCACTATCAGCATTTTTTCGTATTTCAGGAATCAGCATAGGATTGCTTGGAACAAACCCATTTGAGCTAATTTTGTTTCTTTTATTTTAACAAAGTTTTTGGAAGAACAGATCAGGAGAATGCTAAGGATGTAAGATCCTCAAGCAAATGTATTTCAGCAAGCCCTTTGACAAAATCACTTATGCGATCAAAATGGTGGAGAGTACCACTGGTTGAGTTTTTGACATTCGAAAAAGCTTGCCTAAATTACAGTGATCAGTGAATGAAAGACGTAATTCAAATACTCACTTAGCTACTTAGAGTCTGTGAAATCTTGGGCAACTTATTTAGCCCCTCTGTGGTTCTACCACACCTCCAGAAAAAATAATGACAATAATAGCAAACATCTCAGAAGACTAGTGAGTTTTGATTAGATAGATAGGTTGACAGACAGTAAATGTTAGCTATTAATGTAATTTCAACCTATAGGGTGGTATCTAGACATGTGTCATTAAATTCTATCATCATTTCTGCCCATTTCAACATATTTATCAACAGCTTAGATGACAACAGAAACAGAAAAACAAAACTGGAGGGCAGTGACAACTGTTCATATGTAAAGGATCTGGGATGGACCAGCACGAGCTTCCTGTCTGCCAGCAGTGTGATGAAGGGGCTCATCAACAAGCTCAGACCGTCTACAGACATGTGGTATCATCTGAAAGGATCTCCATGAGGCAGACCAGTTGGAACACTCTGTGCAGTACGAGTGCCATATTTCTCTACTGAGAAACTTGGGCGAAAGGGGTAGCACAGGAGGTCTTGATAGAATTCGGGTGAAAAGGACGAATGTTTTGTATGCTGGTACGTGGCTGTCACTTGAAGACTCACACTGTTTTCCTGGCATAACTTGAGCTAGTGGATCATATTAAAAAGGTCCCAGATTTTGTCCAGGAAGATCGACAGGGAAGGAGGAGGGAAAGTTGGGAAGGGGGATAGTGGGAAGGGAAAGGGCCTAGAAGCTACCCAACACTGGAATGGTGTGCCTTGCCCAGTTAGTGAGCTCTCTGTCAGAGAGAAAGTCAAGCAGCTGCTTAGCAACCAGCTGTCAGGGATACTGTTGAAGAAACTGATGAACTAGATGACCTTAAGTCCATTTTCAGTTTTCAGAAGCTATGATCCCACCCTCTCTGCCCTGCACAGAGCTCTCTTCCACACACTCCTTCCCCAACAAGGTCACTGTGAAGCTCCTAATCTCCTGAACACCAGTCCAAATGGCCTGTGAGATGCATATGCAACAATGGAGGATTCAGCTGGCTGTCTGAAGGTCCCAACCCGGCAGCCAGTGACCCTCTAGAATCCTAAACAGTCCACAGCATCAGGAGCCTGGGCGCCAAGCATCCTGCATGGGGGACCTCAGCCACACCAGCCAAATGCTGCATCACCACCTCCCCCCACCCACCTACCATCACCATAGCAACCACTGGGCTGACTACCTCACAAGGCATTTCAATTCAGGCAGAGGGAGGCCCAGATTTTCCAGCAATTTCCCAAAGTAGTGAGCCCTAAGGGTGTGTGGATAAGGAGGAACG